>JAQGAU010002536.1:0-15236 GCA_034698045.1 Paramacrobiotus richtersi
CTCCGTAGCTTACGAGTACATTATGCAAGGAATTTCCACAACGCTACAATTAATAAATACGGATCGGGAAATGTGCCACAAATTACAGGAGACCGATCCGCGTCGCAGTGGCAATTTATATGAATGAATATTAACCATCGTCACTAGTACTAAATGTACCACGTATACAAAGAGCGATTCTTATCTGACTGATAGTAACTATATATTTGTGCACGACAACAGCCTGTCAACGTACTCGTTCCTGCGCCAGACACCTGATTCAACTTCGATCAAGCGAAACTCGTAGCGTAAACAGAAAACCACAACAGTCAACACGGCTGCAAGAAGTCACGCTTCGCATGTCAGGAAATGAAACCTTTCAGCCGGAAACTCACACCCGTAGTAGGTGAGCAGCCATGCATATTGTGGTAATCCGGAATCCGGTTGGACTGCGATCTCGGCGTCCTCACCCACCGCAGCAGTTTCGGTGGATCGGCCAGCACTACCTCAGTCATCCCAACTTCCGGGACCGATCACGATGTTTACAACCGTGTTTTGCTCAGTTGGGCGAAAAGCGGCTGGTCTGTACTGTTAGTAGTGCTTTATAGAGGCGAGTGGGCGCGTTCTGCATGTGTATGTGACACCCGGTGACGCTTGGATGGCACCCCAGCCGCTCCGTTCTGAATTACTGAACCGCCTTCGGGGTAAGCCACGTTTGTTATATTAGGCTTCTTATAACGGTCAACATATCTCCCACTTGATGTTGGCCGCATCCCGGAAGCGTGTACGATTGTGCGGGAGCCGTTTCGGCGTATTCTCCGCTCTGACAACGTTTAGCCAACTGTTTTTCCTGCACCGCTCGACCTCACAACACGCCCCTATAGCCCGTCGCCCACCTCCGGATCGGATGCGTTATAGCATAATTTAGCATATACTTTTCGTACCGTGCTGAAGTTGTGCGTAGATTAAAAGATTTCCATCGGAAATGCGTTTAAATTCGGTGCTTGCAGTGTACGTAAGTATACGCACGTATACGTTAAAATTTCATAGTAACATCAACGGACACGCACTGTCACTTCATTGTCAGAAACGCATTACTGTAAACCGAATACAAATTCAAAGTGGAAGAACAGCTAGGACGTCCAAGCTTGAAACATGTGTATAAATATTCTCCAGGCTTGACCGCGAGTCAGCTTGGTAGGTACCGTGGCGCCCGATCTTGGCGGCAGCTGCCTGCTGACCCCATAGGCTTAGTGGTATTGTGTTCATGCAAACGGGACGGCTAACGAAAGCTGCTAATCGTTATTTTTATTGCCCTCTAATGTAGAAGACGGCATGAACGCAGTTGCTTTCCCTACTTCCTCCTGTCGTAGCAGAAGGGCGCCGCGTTCACGCATAATTCTACATATAAGCCCGAAAGAGGCGGCGTCTAGCCGGAAAACAGGTAGAATAGCAGGCAGCGTGAACTACATCTTTGTATCATCCAAACGCGATGCCAAAGGAAATCGGGTTCTGGGAAACATGTGTGCGCTTTTGGGATGGCGACTACTCATACGAAATCTGTCGCAGCTTATCCTACAAGTAGCCGGCCTCCCGCGGAGTAGGCTGTGTTGAGTCAGCACTGTTTGCCTTGGGGTAGTCAGCGCAAATGACATAACTGATCGCAATGATAGCAGCGAACCACACATTTTGTTGACACAGATCGTCCTATTTGTTTATCTTTTGATTAATACAGATTAGATTGCGGTATGCGATACTTTTCATAAGGAAAGTTTTCCTTACCGTTTGTGCTACCGTTGGGTAGCGTGGCTGATTAAATCAACCAAGAATGCGAATCCGCACAATAAGGAATTCCCTACTTTTCTCTTCAAACTATTGAGATCCCTGTGATTATCCACCATCCAGTCAACCCCTTCCGAAAGAAAAATGGCTGCACCCGCGTCGAACAACGTCCCCATCGAGATCCGCACGGATGAGCGGGAGCTGGAGAGGTAGGAGAGACTTGCCTCTAGTCTGAACGCTTTCTAACGTGAATTGCTTTGTTTACACAGCCACCGCATGGACTCGTTGAACATCCTCATCTACCTGCTGCTGATGGCGCTGACGGTGGTGACGGTGTGGATCTTCAAGCATCGGCGCTTTCCCTACGTCCACGAGACGGGGCTGGCTATCCTTTATGGGCTCATCGTGGGGGCCATTATCAAGTCAGTGCAAAACTTTTCTTACTTTTATATTATTCGAAAATGTCTAGTAATGCAAATAATAAATAAATAATTTAATATTTTTTTAATACATTTAGCTGCTGAGCTTTGCAGTATTTAACTCAGTTAACTGTATAAATAATTAATAATAATAAATAATATTATAATAATAATAAATAATTATTCAGATTATCAAAACGATCATTAAAAATATTAAATTATTTTACAACTCTGTATTCGGCAATGTGAATAAATAGTGAAATAAAAAAATAAATCGTGAAATAACTTAATAAAATTTTTAGGATAATTATTACAATCATTGTTTAAGCTATTCGGTAATGTCAATAATCAACAAATAAATATTTCCCTTCGTTTCTTGTCCTCAGAGTGATTGTTGTTGCGTTACAGGTACGCGAGTCCCGCGTCGGAGATGTCGCACATGGTGGTGCAGCCCGTGCCCACGCCCAGCCCGCTCCTCCCGCCCTCGCCCGCCCCCAACACCTCCATCCTGCCCCCGCCGCTCCCCACCGACCCGGATGTCCCGCTGCCCCCGGAGACGGTCTGGCTCGAGTTACAGGTAACCAGATAATTATTCCCTTTATGTCTTGTATTTATTATATCTTCAAATGTTTAGTTTTTGTTTAATGAAATATTTGGAAATGATTAAAATATTCATTCCGTTTTTTTATTACTTTAGTGAAATGTTTATTGTTTATTGAATGAAATATTTAGAAGTGATTACAAAATTATCCCATTTATTTCTTATATTTATTATTTATTCAAATGTTTATTTTTGATTGATTTTAAGGAAATATTTAGAAATGGTTAAAATAATTATTTTTTAATTTGTAGTAACCATTTATTTGTAGAAAACCACAAAGACAATGTTGACAACAATGAAAGGCCCCGCTAGATAAAATGCCCCTTTCGAAATCAAAATGAATCAATTTGAAAATAACTAGTATTTATTAACACCAACAGCCCCAAAAAGCTGCAAAAAAGTAACAAAATAACGCAAATTTTGAATTGCAGGTAAAAAAGAGCAATCCGGTGCGCGTGGAGAACCGGACGTTCGCCTACCAGCTGCGGGGCGAGGTGCTGCACGTGGCCGTCAACTCGGACAAGCTGCTGCAGCAGAAAGCCACTTTTGACCCGGAGATCTTCTTCAACATCGTCCTTCCGCCCATCATCTTCTCCGCCGGTTATTCCATGAAACGCCGGCATTTTTTCCAGAATTTTGGGGCAATTTTTGTCTTCGCCATCTTCGGCACCAGCATCTCCATCTTCGTCGTCGCCTCCATTACCTTCGCGTTCACGAGGCTCATGCCGTCGCTGGCTTTCACGTTCAACGGTAATATTCAAATATCAGTTCTTTTGGATTAATTTTTTTTAACGTGTTTAACGACTTTGTCATTTTGTTCACATTGTTTTTGATTTATTTTACCATTATTTTGCCTGTAAATATGTGTTTAAATATATGTAAATAATGTTTTTGTACTTCTAATTTAATTTTTTAACCTTTAATTTAATTTTTTAACTTTTAGGTTTTGGACTTCGTAATTTTTTGATATTGTTTTTAATTTATTTGACGTTTTTCTTGGTTTTTGAATAATGTTTAAATTCATATACAGGTAATTGATTTTTGACTATTTGTAACTGAAGTTATTTTAAACGTTGTTGCTTGAATTTATATAGTTTTTTCAGTATTGTTTTCTAATTTATTTTACATTTATATTGAGTGCAGATCTATCTTCAGATTTTTTTTATGAATGTCTATGGTACTATTTTTATTTTAATCGTTCAAGTTTGAAAGTATGTAGTTGTTTCAATATTATTTTTTTTGTGTATTTAGCATTAATCTTAGTTGTATTTATTTATAGATTAAGTTTTTATGATGGTTTGTATAATTAGATTGCTAAAATCTGCTTAAGAAGGAAATAAATAAATAAATAGATCATTTTTTGAACTTGGTGATCATATTTATATTTGTGGCTCATTTCATATTTGTTTTTATATTTTATTCTCAGTTCGTTTTGAGTAAATACTAAAACGTGGTTAATGAAAATTAATGATTTTCGTTTATTGCCTTGACACTGTTTTGTTTTATATTGCAGTCCTTTTGTAAATAACTGGCGTATGTTGATTATGATTTATTCGATAATTTACTGAATAAACCAGAACTAATTCTGTGATGCATTCCACAATTCCCGTGGTTTGTATTAATCACTCCCCAGTTTTATGTTAATAAGTATTAAGATACTCAGCAATGTTATGAGAATATATTCCTGAGAAAGACGCAAATAGTGGTTTAAATAAATCAATTAATATGACAAAAAATTGCCGTCGTTTGTCTTATTTACTCCACATTTTTTTTTAAAATTTACGTGGTAATAAATATTAAAAATACTGCACAATGTGTTGAAAATGTATCCCTGAGAAAGACGGAGATACTGGTTTAAATAAATGAATTAAAATGACAAAAACGGTAGTGATAAAATACGTGTTGATTGTGTGTAGATTGCCTATTTTTTGGGTCGATAATCTCCTCGACGGACCCGGTGACGATCCTGGCCATCTTCCACGACCTGCGGGTGGACGTGACGCTGCACGCCATCGTCTTTGGCGAGAGCGCCCTCAACGACGCCGTCGCTATCGTCTTCGCCCACTCGGTGCAGAATTACGCGACGAAATATCAAGAAGGCGATGAATTCCAGTTGGGCGCGTTGTTTAAAGCGTTCGGGAATTTCTTCGGGGTTTTCTTCGGATCCTTCGCCACCGGGGCGGCGCTAGGTGGGTTACGAATGAGATTATTCACTTCAAATACATACATTTAAAATAATAGTAATACTTAAAACAGTTAATAAATAGTCGAAATAAATAATAAATATTGAAACAAAATTTTGACAAAATTAAATGGAACACAATTAAATAGAAATTGTTTTGTTGAATTAAATTGGAATTTTGATGTTAAAGCAAGACAGACTTTAAGTTAATTAAATGAAATTGATTTTATTGAATTAAACCGATATTTTGATGTATGAAAACGACGAGAAAAGTCCAAGAAAAGTCCATAAAATTAAATCAAAATCGTATTGAAGTAAATTGTAATGCAGAATTAAAAGAAAATGGAAATAATAAACAAATAAATTATCGCTAAGTCTCGATGTACGAAAATGACCAAAAGTCCAACAAAATTCCACAAAATACAGTTAATATCAAAATAGTATCGAATTAAATTGTAATCTGAAATGTATAACGAAAAGAAAATGAAAATAATAACAAATAAATTTTTGCTTAGTCTTGATGTACGAAAATCACGACAAAAGTCCAACAAAAGTCCATAAAAATTGATAAAATGAAATAAAATTAAAAGACTATGAAATTGAATTGTACTGTGAAATGTAGAATGTAAAGAAAATGAAATAATAATAAAATAAATTATCACTAACTCTTCATGTCTCCACCCTCCTGTAGGTTGCGCGACCGCCCTCCTCACTAAATTCACCCGGTTAGCCGATTTCCCCTTACTCGAAACGGCCCTCTTCGTCCTCATGTCCTACGGCACCTTTCTCATCGCCGAGGCGGCCGATCTAACCGGGATCGTCGCCGTCCTCTTTTGCGGCATCTGCCAGGCGCACTACACCTACAACAACCTCTCCCCGCCCTCGCAGGACCACTCCAAGTTCTTCTTCGAATTATTATCCTTTTTAGCGGAGAATTTCATCTTCGCCTACATCGGGGTGTCCATGTTCACCTTCCCCTACCACCGGTTCGCGGTGACCTTCATCCTGGTGGCGTTTCTGGCCGTCATCCTGGGGCGGGTGTGCAATATCTACCCGTTGTCGGCGCTGCTGAATTTGGGAAGGAAGAAACGGATCCCGTTGAATTTTCAACATATGATCTTTTTCAGTGGGCTGCGGGGGGCGATTTCCTGTAAGCGGGCAGGAGGTTGCTGTTGGCTTGGATATGTTTATGTTTTTTCTTGTTAGGAAATTTCTCTACTATTTTCTATTAATTAAGTTTAATTATTTTTTTTTTATTCGAATTGTGCTTTTATTTTAATTTTCACATAATTATTTTTATATATTATTGTCAATGTTTTACCTAGTGTTGTAAGTGCCTTCGCTTTTGTAAATAATTACTAATTAAATAGATTAAGTTTTATGACATTCATTTGCTGAGTTTATTTCTGTGTTTTCTGAAGTAAAATAGGGTTTTTCTCATTGCAGTCGCTTTGGCTATTCGCAACACAGTGACGCCCGCCCGGCAAGCGATGCTAACGGCGACATCCTTGATTGTGATGGTCACGGTAACTCATGCAGTACATCTTTTTCATCTTACCAAAATTCCTGAACGATTTTATTATGTGATTAATTCTTTCATTAATTCCCGATGTCAAAATGTTTTATTCAGGTGACCGCCGCCGGCGCGACCGCCCCGCGCCTCGTCAACTTCCTGCGCATCCCAGCGGGCGTGTCCCAGGAGGCGGACCGGCGGTTGTCGGCCGCTAGCCCGAAGGACGGCGCCACGGACGCCGAGGCGGCGGCCTACGGCAGCCTCCCGGGGCGGGCGTCCGCCCACCGCGAGAAGACCCTGGCGGCGCGCGCCTGGCGCTCCTTTGATGACCGCTACGTCAAGCCGCTCCTGACTCACTCGCGCCCGACGCTAATGGACACCTGCCCTGACTGCTGTCTACCCCTCACGCGCTGGCTCACCTCGTCGCGCCAGTTCGGCCAGGATAGGTATTAACTGCAGATTGTGGTCGCTTCTGTCGTTTAATTTATGATTGATTATTTATTCACGAATTATTTAATAAATTAGTTAGTAATTTATTAATTTGTTAATAATTTATTAGTTCGTTAAGTAAACTAGTTATTCATTTATCTAATACGTTTTGTAATAAAGATTTTAAATAAACTGTTCATTAAATTCCCTAATAGTTTTTCAAGGAATTACCGAATAAGGCATTTCATAAATTTTCTGCTAAATTCCCTAGTACATTCTTGATAGATTCATAAACTATTACCTTGATAAATTCGTAAATAAGTTTCCTGATAATTTGTGTAATTATTTCGTAATAAATTCCCTAATACATTTGTGGGCATCTCTGAATAAATGCCCTAATAACTTTATAATAAATTACTTTTTAATAAATTCCTAATAACTTTTTAAGAATTTTTAATTTGATGAACTTTTTAATGAATTAAATTTTTAGTAAATTACTTTTTAATAAATTTTTAATAAGTTTTTAATAAATTCCCGTATTAAGTTATTTAACAGGTTAACTGCCAGGTTAATTAACGAATTATTCAGGGAATTATTGAATAAATTAAATAATGTTGATGGTGGATTTAACAAGTGGATTTTTGCATGAAAAAGATGGCGACAGACGGTGGACGAAGAAGAGATGCTAGAGGAGGAGGACGGGCCGCCGGCCGGCGGGGGCAGCGACAACCGCGGCCTGGAGACGGCCGAGGCCAGTCCCCGGGGGTCGACCGCCTCCCTGCAGCCGCGGGTGACCATTGCGACGACTTTTGATACACGCGATCTGCCCGTGTGAACCACTCACGGAAACAGCATTCCCTTGCTTCGTTTGGCAGCTACCTGAACTGTGACCGGTGAATTTATCGAATCCTGATGAGCTAGTCGTACAGAGCGAATGTTCATGGTGATACTTTATGGCAGCGGCATTCTGATATATGTATCTCGAATGCGATGTACTCTGTTTCGTCACTTGTGTTTCAGTGGAGTTTTTCTTTCGTTATTGATGTACAATTACGTTGACAACATCCTGCACGAGCGAAATGTGCGGTTTACTCGGCGGCCGCCAAGAAACAATGTAGACGCCAATAAAACTGCAAAAAATTCATTAAGAAATTTATCCCGGGTTGCACGCGAAGTAATAGTAACTAAGCATCAAACTAACATCACCGCGCATGAATTCCATACTTAAAGGAACAAACAAACAACACGTCGATCTGCTTTCTCCTGATGTTGTGCTACGATCACTTCGGCACGCCGGCGTAGAAGCGTATCCGGAACCAGCTGATTATGTGCGAGAAGATGGTCAACGTCCCGATGGCGCCTCACGCGGAAACTGGTTTCATGGACAGTCGCTGGTGTGGGATGTTACGATTTGTGATACCGTATGTGACTCGTATGTAGGCGCTACTTTGAAAGGCGCCGGTACTGCCGCGGAAGATCCCTGTGCGCGTAAACTGTGGAAATATCGGACGATTCGTGACCGCTGCAACTTGTTCCCTTTGGCCGGCAAATCTTTCGGAACTTGGTGTGCAAGCGCTGTTTTGCTGTTGAAACAGATTGGCGGAAGGTTGTTTCCGCAAACCGGGAACAGCCGGTCGACTTGTTTTTTGTTTCAACGTTTAAGTGACATGCGTGGTAATGCCCAGTTGATTACGAGCACTCTTGTTTGTTTGTTTAATGCTGTTTAACATGTATTACAATCAGGGGAACCACTGCCCTCGAGGTAATAGACCAACATGATTGAACATTCAGAAAAGAGAATTCGAACATCGATAATCGGTCATTTCCAATAACAAATTAGCTAAACACGTGAAATATATGCAGAAGCCTAAACGACAGTTGGCCTAGATCTACAAGCGGTGAAAAGCTACTGGAATCCAACTTCATACTATTTCCACAACTGGCACGGTGGGTTATAATTACAGAAACGAAGAGAGCTTGCGCGGCTAGCGGTGACCTTTCGCCGCATTCCAGATGTTAGTTATCCAGCAACGGGATCGTTCATCTGTCCGCGTGGTGCGGGAGATAACACAGGGTGCGTGGTATCATGTGAAATGCGAATAGTTGGGTTGCACGGATTCCGGGAGACAGGATCAGCAAGACGGAACGGGAACGGCCGTAATGAGGAGCTTAAAATGGCCACCGATGCTAGTGTCGGATTGAAATTGCAATAGCTACATATACAAGATGTTATAATTGTTCCGGCATCAAACAGAATCTGCGCAAGGTAATGCGGATTAACATTGTACTATACACTTTGACCTTAGTGACTGTACGTATCTAGAATTTAGATCTATAATACGCGCGGCCGCCCCGTAACATCAAAATCTGACTAACCAGAAACTACAGCAGAAAACTAATGTCATATTCGGATTCCCCATAGTCGAAAACTGCGTCACATGACATTTTGTTTTGAATATTTTCATTCGGCGTTAAACGCGCGATCAAATTAATTTCGCCGACTCCTCTTCAAGGTCACCTTGAAAGTCGCTTTACTTTAAAGACACGGTTGCTGAGAAAATGAAGGTATGAACTAAACAACTGACCAAAAAAATATGAGCTGAACAGTTCAGTTTTAAAAACCAAGGCAGGAAAAGAATATTCTGTTAGCGCTTTAGAATTTCTGTTACAGTACAAGCAAAAGAGCGGTTAAAGAAGCTGAGAATGTTTAGCGATCTGTCGGCTATTAATATTCCTAATAATACGAACACAACGCCGAACGTACGCAAAAAACTGTCCACCATCCAATTAAACAATTTCACTTTTGGATTAAAAAATGCGTTCCCTGCCTAGTCACTAGACACTAGCCACATAAGGTCGTCCAAAACTTGCGTATGACCCGAAACGAAGTCCGAATTCCAAACATTCGAAGCAGTATAATTTTTTCCTACCCAAAGAAGTTCTTCCCGGAAAAGTCCGTGCTATTAGGAACAATCTTCTACAGGTCGCCTGGACATTTGCAGGAAACTAAGAAACCCAAAAATGGAATAGGAAACCTGCATGCATTTAGAAGTGCTCAGAACGAACGGAGTGTGATTTGCCGTACGTTGCCTTCACATGATTCAGTTTGAGCTGGAAGACGAACGAAACAGCGAAACAATGTTCCCGAATAAAACTCGGCCAGTTTGAAAGCCCGATCAACGAAAAAGTGCTTTACCAAATTGGTCGCATTTTTAAAAACATCGAAAAATCTTAGTTCGTTTAAGGCAGGTAGTGTTCAGTGTTCAACGAGACTCGAGAAAAATTGACCGCTTAGCTGACCAAAATCAACAGAATAAAAAGTTTTTTTTGACTGTGCTCGCCAAATCAAAAAAACGTGCAAACGAAAATAGCAACAAGTTCTCGAGCAAACCCAGGAAACAAATAACCAAGAAAACCCACTCAAAAAGCGCTCAGAGCCGAATCGGACACTTTAGAAAAAGTTTGAAACGGACGGTTGAGAACCGTCGATCAAACCGAAATATCGTTTTAGAGCACAACTAGTGAACAAGGTATTCTTATCACAAGAGAATTGAAACACTGTTTGCTAAAACCAAAATTCCACGTAAATGTCCAACCAAAGGTCCAAATCAGCCCCGATTGTCAAGAAACACTTAATGAATAAAATAAAACGAAAGCCCTAAAACTGAAAGGATGTCTAATTATCTCACGTCTACAGCTGCCGATCAAACCGAAAAGTTCTTTCTGGGCAGAACCAAGGTTTAGCTACATGTTCGAGACCGCCGATCAAACCGAGCGATCATCTGTGACAACTCAAAAGTGACAATTCCGACGGTGGCGAAAGGTCTAAATGTTACCCGCACAAAAAACATTTCAACCGAGATCCCTCTAGCGACACAATTTGAAGGTCATCCTGATACATTTGTCGGAGCTCATTCAATATTCGGTTTTTATCCGGGCACTGTTCTCGGACCCATTGACAATCAGTTTCATCCGTACGAGTATACTTTTGCCGAGTGACGTCAAATGACCAGATGGTTCTAAACGAGCGCGGTCAAATTACGAAATCAGCCAAAAACTGCGAAACCATCGGGTAAAACCGATTATTAGCTGGTGGCACTGGGCAAGTGTCCGAATGAAACCAGTTACCAACTGAATAATAGGTTTTTGAATCGATTCTGAATATGGATCCCAAGAAACCCTGAGGCGGCAGCCGAAGGTGTTTCTTGTATACCATATTGTTGGACGCAATAGTGAAGTCAGTAGACGGACAACGCCCGTTGCAGTAAACGTCCGTCGCATCAATGACGAGCGCGTCAAAGCAGCCGAGCCCGAGCTGTGTGCAAAGAAGAGCATGTCACAGTACATCCATGTGAATTAGATGGTGTTTTGCACGATACCCCTTGCACATTGAATTCCTTAACGGCAATCTGAAACAATAACCCATATTCCATAAATTGCTCGACTTGCTCAGCAGAGAATAACCGACTGTGGAATATATATCTGAACCTGTAGGGTGTAGCAAGGTGGGACTGAGAAAGTCGTCGAGCAAGACAAACTAACTGGATAATCGCCGGGATAATCTGGTGAAAGGAATACCACAGGCACACCGGGAGTTATATCGACGTTGTCGTCCCCGCCGTTTGCACAACCAGCACGGAAGAAGATCAGTCAACTGTCAGTTAACATTTTGCAATGTGGAACAGACGAGTCGATTGTTGAATTGCTTACTGTATACAATCTGTGCATCTGTGCGCATGGTGGAACCATACTAGACGAAACAAGGCAAGCGTCATCGACGGGACGACCGGGCACTGGCGGATACGTCGTGGTGGTGGATGTGCTGGTGGACGTGCTCGTGGACGTGCTGGACCCCGTGGTGGACCCTGAGGTCGAGGACGTTGTGGAAGCTGTGGTGGAGCCTGTGGTGGATCCCGTGGTGGAGGTCAAGGCTAGAGTCGAGGCCGTGAGCGCGGCTGTGGTCGCGGTAGCGGTCGGTCGTTTAAGGGTTGTTCGCGATACCGTTGTCGGCACTAGAAGAACCGGTGAAATTAATCAGTAATATATCCTGGTGCATTCCAAGACAGAAGTAAAACTCTACGACGCTGTGATGGATTCAAAAACGTGCGTAGCGGTCAAGGAAGCAGACTGACTACCCATGTATAAAGCAGTATGAGGTCCGTGAAAAAATCGGCATCCGTGATCAGTGAAACGTTAATCAGAGAGTCATGCAGCGGAATGACGTTGCAACATACCTCTGCTGGACGTTGTTCCCGCCGGATACGGTACGCACACGTCCCTCGTCGCACTGGGAAACGCATACCGCGAGTTACAGATACAATGATGCGTCAGGTCACACACCGAGAGTGGATCCTGGCATGCACGGCCGATCGAGGAGCACGGGCAGTGTAGCGGAGCATTACTCATCGCACCAAGTGGACAGCGCCGGGAAGAAGACGAAGTGGCCGATTTGGTGTGCCGAAATGGTCGGAAAGCGAATCCGGACACCATGACAGATTCGGGTGGAATCAGCACTGGGATAACGATCAACAATAAATCGAAGCACGACCGGAAAGCTGCCATTTAAAATTAAGATAACCGACTCAATTATGCACAATAATCAAAGCTTTATTAAGCCGGCGAATTAATGCACAAAGGTTGCAAAAGCAATGAAAACCTCCTTTGTTAATGACGTGACACAGCAGATCTAAAAACTAACAAAAGAGTCGCAAACCGATTTAACCTTTACTGCTAAGAAAATATACATACTAGGCATAAAACAAAGCGAAGAAATCTGCGTGCACAATATCGTTGCTTCGACCCACTTGCCGGTAATTTACTTTGATTGGCGTTTGGTATAGCGAATGTTACTACGAATCAACTGAATAAAATAAGGAATGATATTGTAATTGTAATATGTGCAAATGTGGTTGTCAATTGTAATATGTGCTTTATGGGGCTGTTGACCAGCTTTTGGTGTTTGTTTGTTAATCAAAATGAAAAAAACCAAAAAAGGAATAACACAAATAACTAATAAAAGTAGAACAGCAAATTAATAAAAAAATACCGAATAACGAAATTAAACAATAAAATGCGGAATAAATAAAATGAGAACTAATAAAGGTAGTTGATAAGAATATATTCGAAAATCAACAGAAATTAATGAATAAAAAAAATAATGGAACAATATAACATAAAATAAATAAAAATAATTAATAAAAAGGTTCGCCATAAATGAAAACAAACCTCAACGAACGAACGAAAATCCACTAAAATAACATCAAAACGAAAATAGATGAAATTGTCGTGTGGTCCGTTCCGGACATTACCAAGGATCGTGGATACCGCCCCGATTCACCATATTGGCAGATAACAGCCAATGCCGGACGGATTTCCTATCGTTTCGACCATCTAAGGATACGCCTTCCTAATCCTTCGTCGACCGGAAATAATGTTTCATTAATTCTTAAGTTCTGCTTTGATGTTCTACCGTGCAGACTCGATCCGAGGAATGTATAATGACCTTTTCTTCTTGCTTTTCTGTAATGTTTTAGACTTGGGCTTTGCGGATTGTATTTTCTATGATTAAAGTACAAAGTCAGATCCCGAGTTTCTGGTTTTATTAGATATAGTTTGCGGATACAGACAAGTACAGAGAAGGACAGATTAGGGTCGTTATCACAGTTCTCCTTGGATCCCATAGTGTAGTTCGGGTTTGCTTCCGTTTCCTGGATTCCCCCGGATTCGCTATACGACAAAATGAACCGACAACAATTATTATTGTAACCTTTTTTCTTTGTAAGTGTGTTAACTTTTTGTTTTATTAATTATTACTTAAATGTCGCTTATCGTGGATTTTTAGTTTAATATATTAATTTTCACTGTTTTATTATTTTTTTTAATCATTTTTATTAATTTTCAATTTTTTTTATTAATTATAGTTTTTATTAAACTTTTATTTTATTTTATTTTATTTTTATTTTTTTTGGTTATTGATTATGTTGATCTAAGAAAATCCAAGAAAAATCTAAAGAAATGTAGGCAACTCCAACTTAATCTAAAAAAAATTCGAAAATTAAGCTTTGAAAAATTTGGAAAATCTAGGGAAATTAAATGAAAAATTAATCTAAGAAAACCATGGAAAAATTGAGAAACTTAATCTAAGAATCTAAGAAAATCTCCCAAACAAGAAACAGAACCGAACATCCTATTTTCCTTCAGAACTTCCTTCTCCTTACCTAGGGGGATAGGAGGACCCCGTGCCCCTCACTCCGCCACTGCTGATTCGTCGGCAATCTAAGGAAATGGTGGCTCGCCACACGGCTCAGCACTGAACAGCCGGATACTGAACATGATGTACCAGTTTACCGGTACCTTGGCCAGTATGATGGAGACCGCTGACGTCATTACCTCTTCACGTCTGTTGGCGGCTTCGTCACCTGAGTCTCGAGCCTGGTTGTCGGCGTTGCCCGTCTCCACCTTTGAAACCCTTCTGGAGGACTGTCGCCTCAGAATCGCAGTTGCTCTCCGGGTAGGCGCAAAGATTTGTAAAGAACATCGGTGTGTTTACAGATCCCGGGTCGACGTCTTCGGTCATCACGGACTCAGCTGTAAACATAGTCAGAGACGACATCCACGGCAGTCGGCACTGAATGATGTAGTTCGTCGTGCCCTCATCTCGGCAAATATTACAGCAGTGCGAGAGCCACCAGGACTGGACAGAGGCGATGGTAAAAGGCCGGATGGCTTGACACTGATGCCCTGGAGATCTGGCATGCCCTTGGTATGGGATGTAGCGCTCGCCGACACCTTTGCGGCATCGTACACAGCCAAAACCACCTCGACTTGCGGCGCCGCCGCGGAACAACGGGAGCGGGAAAAAGAGCGGCACTACAGTGCCCTATTGGATCGTTACATTGTCCAGCCAGTGGCCTTCGCAACTATGGGAAGTTTGGGCAGCAGGCCAAAGCATTTCTCAAGAAAGTGGGGCCCAAGATACGAGAAACCAACGGAAACCATCGATCTATGGAGTTTCTTCGCCAGCGTATAAGCGTTGAAATTCAACGAGTAAACGGATTGTGTGTTATGGGCACAGTAGACTCTAATAAGGAGATGGAAGATGTCTTTTTGTTCTTTAATGTGTAACGCACGATGTTGTCAATTTGTTCACTCTCCCCAATAAAGACTGGTTTGTATTGTTGTAAACTTGTAATCGAAAGTTCGTTTAATTTGGTTCGACGCGTAACTGTCGCACGACGGCGCTTGTACTGTTCAAGTGAAGGCGGCCCTAAGCGTTAGAACAGCGTAGTAATGTGTTAGTGGAACAGCGGTATATTGCTTCAAACCGGTTCT
>JAQGAU010002537.1:0-15236 GCA_034698045.1 Paramacrobiotus richtersi
GAGTGTGGGACGGTTAGAACATTCTTGTCCCGTGTCAGGTCTAATAATCTTCTCTCTCGTTAAAACGCTACTAAAAATTCTCTTGTTTTTTTTTGTTTTTTTGATGACCAGACTGCGAATGCCACGGGTTTGTCTGCTCTTGAATAAACTAAACTAAACTAAACTAAACAGTGCCATCAAAGTAAAAAGAATGAAACGCAATGCAAGCGCGGTCGGCTATCACTCTGCACTAATATCGGAGATTAAGTAAACCACCAAACAGGCGCTGAACAGAACTGTCCAAAATACGGGCTGGACTACTGTAACCTGGTAAGCCAGCTACCACTGCATGCCATTTTTGCAGATTAAGAAGCAAACTTGCAGAAGTACAGTCTGGCCAGAAACCGGTAAATTCGCCATTAATTAATGCCTAGTTACTGACAATGAGTGCTCCGATGGTGAATGGCTGCTTAATCGCAACCCTTTGTACGGTTTTACATAACAATTTCATACTTGCTTTTCTACGGAAGCCTACAGGCTGCTGTGATGGTGGGTAATGTAACAAAAAAGCTAATCCTCACTGTATGCGGCACAAACAAAGACGGACAGTTCCGTCGCCTCGACATTTCCCACGCAATGACCAAAGTCCTGTTTCGAAGTCGAGAAGCAGAAGCATGCCACCAAAATCTACGGATGTATGCGCCTGAAACGTGGAGTAAGGACGAGCCGAAATAATTCCTGAAATTACACACGAAACGATCGGTATGATAGTAATTCCGCAGCCCACAGAAAGGGGGGATCACAGGAAGGGCAAATGCCGCCGTGATATGGGCTCGTTAAAATGCGGTGGAACATTGTCACCCCCACCGGCATCGTTCCGCTTTCCGTCCTAGATTACTAAATTTGGCACCTATCATGGAAACATCCCTTTAGCACCGCAGTTCAGGAGAAGCCTTAATGGACGATAAACGGAGGTTATATATTTATTTGCCCACTTGTCACGTCAAGTAATTACGGAGCAGTACCGGAGTTACACAGCAATGCCGGAATAAGATATCTTAACATTTGAAAGCTAGATCCAACTGAAAATGTAACTGAGGACTCAACCTCCCGGAATACACAGCACGGTGGCTTCCTTGCGCGTTCCTCTGATAGGAGGAAAATAATATCCAACTGTTCACAGTTAGCTTTTAGGTATGATTATGGTGGATAATCGTCTTTCCGCATTCAGGGAGATTTCTGTTCGTTACATCCGCCGCTAGCAGGATGTAGCCACAAACTGCGAAAAACATCTGCAATGCGGAAGCCACTAAATAGCTACCAAATAGTCTCCAGCTTTAATGCGATTCCCGTAACAACGGCAACAAAAACTACATATTTTACCGCGAAGCTTGTTTCCCGATCAATTACCACTCCAGCCATTGTAATCTTCGGTCGAACATTGTTGAATCGTTTCAAATGGGCTTTCACTTGACCTTTAATTTTTTCCGGGAGGGCCGAACAATAGAGCATTTCTTTCAAGAACAACAGAAGCTCTTCCTCCTAAAAATATTGCAAAAAGTTAGTCACACTCCTATCAAATGACAGGCCGGCCCAGCGATACCTTTTCCAAAGGACAGACCACGCAAGCAACATGTATCGACAATATGATGAGTGTCATTATAATATTAAGTAAATCGGAATATTGCACCACTTTGTTATCATAAAGAGTTTGAAATATCCAAAGAACAGATCTAATAAATGCAGTGGCAATGTTGAAAAATATGCTGGCACTTATCCAGGAGAAACATTCGTTGTAATCTCGCACCAGCGCACTCAGGTGGAGATGTTCTCTCAACAACAAGGGTATTCTATCGTACTTGTGCGCACTGTTTGCGACCTGCATCATCCGCGATAAGGACGGAAATCCTGTAGCGACCATTAAGCAAACTACGTACATAAAGATCTGCAAGCACTCATTTCCCACACCAGAGAGCATTGTGAGTGTTTCGCGAGTAATCACAATGCTTTTGATAAACGGAGAATTCGCACCATGCATCCCGTAGCCGTACCGGGCTGTAAAGCTTTGAACAGAGGAATGGAGGTCGCTGGCCAGTTTGGATATCTCCGAATAGACATCCCAAAGATATACTGTACTCATCACTAATCCCACAAGGAGAACGAAACACACATCCCTGTTTCTTAAGTGCTTTCCAAATACTTTCAGGTAGCTGTCAACCATAAGAAGTAGGGAGCATCTGCAGGACCATAAATGCACGGCACAGAAACAGAAAATAAATGGAAACATCAGCCTAGGGCAGAGCAGAAGAAAAGTAGAAATGTCGACGCCGTTAAAATGGGTTCCTTCAACAACGCGCGAAACGTTAGCCACAAGTTGCAGTGCTATAAGCACACTCATGAAGATGTTCATAAAGGCGCGGCCACCCTTATGCGACAGCACTGCTGGTAAAGGCAAACAGAAAATTCCGCAAAACTGCATAACCCACAGCCAAATATTACAGTGGGTGCGCAAAATTAAAATGCGCAACGGAAGCCTCGGTTTTGCATCCATGATGATTTTTGAATCGTCTTCTTTCGCGCAGCACATTTGTCCCTCACTTTTGTTCATGTCTGCATGAGGCTCATGCAAAAACGAAATAAGACTAGTTAGTGACATTACATCTAATTTGGTCGTATCAGCGTCATCCTGTCACGATTACCGAGTGAGCTTTTCAGAAACTAATATTCCAGCGGGCCGTCCGCCAGACAGTACCTGTCTGACTGTACCGGACTGACTGTCTGTATTTTCTATTTCGTGTCAAACTGTCAACGAGTAATGCCATAAATTTATCTGCCATCATCTGATCAAATAGTCATTCCCATATTATGCCAAACGCAAAACCTTGTCAAGGGCCGGCAATTATCGAAAGCTGCAGGTTCATCTCAACGACGGCGCGAAAGTCTGGTCGGTGAAAGCATGAATATTTGTAACATATAACGGCACTGGCAGTAATATTTGAATTTACGCCTTTCTGCCAGACTAAAAATAGCGCTGCAGTAAACACATAATAGTGCGCACTGCTGTATTTCAATATCTCGGCATATTTTCCTAATATGTGCAGGTAACCAAATGACCATCAGACGTATGTAATGATCATTAGAAACACAAGCATGGTAACTGAATTTCGTCAACATTTTAAGCTCCGTACATCGCGCCCAAAGCGGAAGCAGCGTTCACTTTCTGGGTCGCAATTGACAGCCGCTGGCGTGGTAATTCATGGATAGAAGCTCGCCGGTTTGCTCTTTCAAGCGTCACCCTTGTAAAGAAGAAGGTAAACGACCGTAAATCTAATTCAACCGTATCCGCGTAATCACTAACAGGGATAGGGGCAGCTGGAAGGAATTGAGGGTCACTGGAAACCACTGCATGGGAATGCTCACGCTTGCATCGGAGGCGCTTCTCTACCATTAATTTTGCACTTCCTACAACGTACAAACTCCCTAACCTCCTAATAGAGGCCGAGCCACAAACGATCCATCTCAGTCCATCGCATTCGGCATGATAATTGCACAATTAATGCATGTTGACCGGATTGGATGTTGGTTCCGCACCCCAGATCCATGCCAAGCGTGCAGTCAGGTTATGGAAAACTGTTATGCTCACGCATCCTGACAAAACATTAAACACGCTTGAGTACCCTCGCTTCCGTTGGAGTGAACCAAAAAACGTAAATTTAAATGGTTTCGAGGAATCTACCTGCAGAGTAAACGGCTCTTCTTTCAGTATATTCTTTTAATATTGGAAAGGCACTACTGCTCTTCTGTTAATTAAGGGAAGATAATCCATTCCGGAAGAGCTTTTACAATTATTTCCTAGTTTACTATCCTCAGTTATCACATATAACCGGGTGTGTTAACTGATGTTTCATATAACCTGGTTTGGACGTTACAACAGCAAGATCTGTTGCTCCCGCGTCGGTCAAAGGCCTTCAAAAATTCTCTATGACTAAAATTTACAGTTCTGATGAGGTCTTTATTTAATTATTATTATTATTATTATTATTATAACACAAGAGCAGACAACCCATCAGGGAAGGCCCAGCAAAGGCAATTCGCCCAGCAAAGGCTAGCAAATCAGAATGGTGGTCGCTAGCACCACAAAAACTGGTGTTTTGTCTGATAACCAAACAGCATTGCAAAAAACTGCTAGCGCAGTTGGGGAGCATATCTTGACATTCAGTTTAATCGGCTTTATCAGCTTAACCGTGATCGCGCTTGCCCTTAATTTTGTGGCGCTGTTTCTCCTGTTTAGCAAGAAAATTTCACGGAATCCTTTTAATGTGTACATATTCGCTCTTTTATCCAGCCATGTCCTTTTTGTCGGATTCCAAGACCCTATGAAAATTCTGACCGAATATTATGGCTGTTGGTGGCTGGGGTCTCGTGCATGTACCTTGAGGATTTACGGCATCTATGTTATTGCGCCTGTTACGATACATATCCTCGATACATTACTGTCAATCGTGCTTGGGCCCTAATTGGGCCTATATCATACAAAAATCGACACACCTCGCGAGTGGCCTGCATGGTTACTTTGTGTGGCTGTAGTGGTATATGTCTATACCCTGGCTCTGCCAGGAATTATACTAGATGCCGAATATTATCGCGTGACGATGATTAACGGCTGCTATTTGGACAAGAAGGCACAGCCTGTGTGGGGTATGTTTATATCGATTGGGGTGTTTAACGCGCCAGAACTGTTCATTCTATATGCTACCCCATTCTTTTTTGGAAGTATTTCCGAAGGAGAGTTCGGACTGGAGTAGCCGTAGAATCACATGGAGGACAAAGCCGAGCTACAGGAGACGCCGTTCACCCCAACCGAAAGGCAAAGACGAATTCCCACCCTTTCATGATTTTGACGTTGTTTACAATCAGCGCCTGTGTTTGTTGGGTACCGAGTGCGGTATATTTTATCCTGACCTATTTTATGCCGCTCGACAAGCTAAAAACCCTTCAGCAAGTGCAAGGCGTGTCATCTCTTTTACTGCCCTTGCTTTGATCCGCTCTTTTTTACATTGAGCCTCGGCAGTTTACGTACATGGGTTGCGCGCCAATTGAAGTGTTGAAAGGTTGATCGAGGCATGGGGAACAACAATCGCATGGATTAATTATGTTGAGTTTGCCCGTCATAGTACGACGCCAGACGGATATCCCGCTGCCATACATGGTTAACTCATTTACTTAACTTTCGGCTCGCCAGTGTGTTTCCGACCATACCAAAGGTAACACTGTTTTCTGCTCCCCAGTTCGTTAGAAAGTGGAGTGGTCATTTCAGCCTAGCTCTTCTGGAGTGCCGTTTCCACGGAGCAGGTCTGTGGTTGTCCAAATTACCTTAGACAATTTTTGACTGATTCACAGTTACATTGACTGGTTTTCAACGACGGAAGGATTTGTTTCAGATATGGTGCGACTGTAGTCTGTTGAACGGTTGCGGTTTAAACACACTATGGAGGATTATGCCACTTTAACCACTTTTAAATCTGCACTAGAGCGGCTCTCTTGGATTGACTTGTTAACCAGGGTCAAACTGTCATATCGATTTGTTGAAAACTCTGTGGAGATTAATAGCCGCCTTGTGTTTGACCTTAGTTGTTGCACAGACATCAATAATTTAACAAGGGACCCTAATAACTCAACACGATGTCGACTGTTAAAACCCCTCGTGTTTGCCAGGTCATCGGCTCCAAAAGTACGCAGAACTGTAGGAATGAAATGGTTAAACATTTGGGGCTTGAATGAATGTGAAAGATATAACTCGTGACCCGCGAGTTCCCAGAGTGTATGTCCAGTAGTCGCAGTTGCTGCTGATTAAAAAAATTTTTTCACGCTAACTGCTTACATTTAGCTATGCTTTTTATTTGGCAATAGCCCGGAAGCACCGTTGTGACACAATAAAAATCCCAAAGATCAAATAAAAATGTATTCATCTAAATTAATATTAAGTATGATTTTATTAACAATGTTTATTCGGCAAAAGCCGCCGGCACAAAAAGAAGTGCGAGGGCACATACCAAAACCCTATTCAGACCCTGCAGTGTTCTTGTAAAAAAATTACCGAAAAAGGCGTGTGCATAGCCAAGGGGTGTGAGGTAAAAGGGTGTGTGCATAGTCAAAGGGTGCGAAAGGGTGTGTGCATAGCCTTCACCATACGTTTTTCCCTTTTAAGAACATCCGTGCGTTGGGTGAGTTTGTATATGGCCTCTCTTTGACCATAAACTGTTCCTTATTCGACATGCTGGGTTTGAGAATTTGTGGATTTGCAAACCTCTTATATAAATACGAGCAGAAGGAAAACGATTTGAGCAGTACGATAAGAAATTGTTTTCCTAAATCATTGCATGCCAATTGCTTCAGCATCCCAAATATTCCTGTTGTGTATGTGTTGGTATACTTGATCAGGTTCTCACAACTCGCAAAGGTTCTTACTGTCCGGATGTACACCGACATTGAATATATGAATGCTTTACATTTCTGGCACTCCATATTTGTTTTTCCATGTGCAGCGAATATTCAGTTAGCAGGCGAGGGACACAATACCCGTAGTTATGTTCGTTCCTATTTTGTATTCGAAACCAGTATGCCTGTCCAGGCATCACAATCTGATGTTCTTTCATACCTCGAAGTGCCCACATCCGATCATGGTGACTTCATTGGTCCAACTGGCCCGACTCCAGCAATCACACGCCTCGTAATAGTACGTGTATCGCCTGTGCAGTCAGACGTTGAACAAGAAACTTTGTCTAGCCTTTTAGTTATGCATCTTCTTGTTGTGTTGTCTGTGATTTCTTCTACCCTTTGAGTGACTGATTGTTCTTGTAACTCGAAAATCTTATAACTCGAAAATCGTCTAACAAACTCAATAAATTATTGAGTTTGTTAGACGAGAAAGCATATATCTAATCAGTTGCTGCACTGAATCTGTCTGTTCTGCATTGGATTTACCGACGCTTGTTCGGCCACGAAACCCAGGTTGCTCGCACACATATACGGGAGCACCACGCAGTATAACATAACACCGACAATGTCGAATCTACCGATCGAACAAACGCCCGACAATCAAACAAGAATAGACTGATTACTGTCGGCTGTAATGTGTTATTCACTTGATTTATCCCGAAAGGAAATATGCTTAATTTACCAGAGTTGTCAGTTAGAAATGCAAATGCTGACCAGAAGCAGCAGTGCGTTTTTCGCATGAGTCTGCTTGTGCAATCGATATTGCTGTGTAAGTAAAACAGGACTAGGCGCAAAAACTTAGGAATAAACGTAATCCGTATGTAAAAAACATGTATGCCCGGAAACACACTACGGCTTATTAATTACCAGTATTACGTACGCAGTTTCCTGACAAGAACGTTATCCCCTTAGAGTGTTGTTGATTAATGCCTTAAAACTGCACAAATATGGATTTCTTTGGTATATGTTTTCTAATACAACCGCACCATTAGCAAGCTTCGATCGCGCTTTCCTCTCTTAATAACCGCCAAGCGTATTTGCCAATAAGAATCGAAAGATCAAATATGTCTTTCTTCCAATAATGCGCTGAAGTAGACACTTGACTAGGGAATCAATATCACTCACCTCGACGGTCTGACTGATTCAACATCAAGGCCATTTTCCAACCTGTCAGTTGATTCTCTTGTAAGCCATCACACAAGGGCATTAATGCACAATGTCTCGCTCAGTTTCTCTCCTGATTCTTTCCTTCACCATTCTTGCCACATGTAATGGATTCAGTCTAAATTTTGTCCAGGTCATCATCGGGGATAACCTGCTGTATGGATACTATGCAGCCGGACCGTTTAATGATGTTGCGTTTGAATCTATGGGGAAAATGTTCCCCAAGGTGTTTGCCAGTGCCACTCGACATATTTTCTACAAGCCAAAGATCCCGTCGTGTAATGACGCGGGAGATTTTATGTATGGTGTTACGGGGGAAATTTATGATGTTGTATCAAAGATTAATGGATTTACGATTCTTTTGTCATCCGGTAAGTCTGCCTAAAAAGAGACCGCAATAGCTGTTTTCTGTATACACTAAATTGGATCACTTCGTTACTTTATCAGTTTATTTACTTTTATTAATAATTCTTTGGTATGGCCTCTTGCAACGCATGTAGTCAGACGCTCGGTGGGGCGTTTCCCATGAGACCGAAACTCTATATTTCACGGAAAACATTTACCTTCGCATATGTCGTCTAGCGAAGTAACACCGATAACGAGGGGTCGATAGAAAAGAACATGAAGCATGTTGAATTTACTCGAAATACCAAGGACAGCATATTTTGTGGAATGGATAGGTATGGGCCGCATGGCAGTACACTGCCGGACTTGATATGCAAAGATGTATGTAATATATTGGATATGGATAATGATCCTGCGAAACATCTAGACTCA
Organism: Paramacrobiotus richtersi; assembly: GCA_034698045.1. Taxonomy (NCBI): domain Eukaryota; kingdom Metazoa; phylum Tardigrada; class Eutardigrada; order Parachela; family Macrobiotidae; genus Paramacrobiotus; species Paramacrobiotus richtersi. The sequence continues at coordinate 8,419 of JAQGAU010002537.1, forward strand.
CGCTACCGGAAGTAAAAAGTGCGATTGTGTCCCAGGCTATTCAAAAGGGTTCCGTTATAACGGTTCTGTAATACTGCTGATATCAGTATCTTCCAGATGGAAGTCTTTGTAAGGGAGACCGATGTCAGCGATCAAGAGATACGTTAACGTCTAAATCAGCTGCAGTAGCCTGATTATTTGACTTAAGCCGTTATTGCAGTGTCGTATTTTCTTCCCATTGATGGCGAAAAGGCAGCTCACAGTAGCAATTGGTGTGATGTCACTCGCTAGGACACCGTGAAACTTGACCCTTTAGCCGGATGTTCAATGCTGACAAAACCAATGCATCCCTTAGAATTAATGTACTTCTCAACATAGCGTATGCAATTTTTAGTATAACAAGGACCGCTGACTATGGTACCAGCACGGCAGCAATGATTATCTTTAACACTATTTAACGTACTCTATCTGAATGTGAGATTCGAAGATGAGATTCAGTGACCAGTCGCTTCTGTTAGCAGAGCACTTGTGAAGTACTTATGTTTCATGTGTGACTTAGACGCCGTATAACGAAACATTAGAAAGCTGTCAATCTCCCAGTGGTTACAGAACCGTTCCAGCATGACGCCTTTGTCCGTTTCTCCAATGTTTTTTCGAGTTAGGTGCTGTCTCTGTCAGTGTTTGTAGGTTGCGAAGGAACTTCTTTGAGCTGTTCTCAAGTTTCGCATGGTAACTGAAGGAAGCTAAAGTAGCCGGTAATTGGTAGCTTTTATGGTGGACCAAAGGGTCGACATGGTCATTACGTCGGCATTCTGGGAAGAGCGTCAGTGAGCAACGTCACTTAACTGAAAACGACTACTACAGTAGTAGCCAACTGAGAATTGTAACTAACAAAGTTGTTACCGAGCCGCGAACTATTCATTCACAGTGTTGCGTGTATAAAAAAACCCAGCACTTGAACGATAAGAGGAATGAGTCGTGGTTATTGAGCAAACTGCTGCAGGCAAGGCAAAAGCCTAAACCAACAGCTGCAAAATTACAAACAAAGCTTATGCAGACGAGATAAACCTTATGAAATAAACCGTCAGTAAATATTGCCATTGTCTTAGATAGCGTAACTCCTTTTGTGCAACTGCGTTGCTCACATTTCGTTTTCAGGATCTGTTGACGATTTTTGTCGGTCGATCAATTATGCGATTCAGCTGCATAAAAGAGCCACTTGAGCATTTTTTTCCTGTTGTGGCAATAAATGCCGGCTGTACAGAATTGATTGTTTTTCAGGATGTAGCCTGGAACTGATACCACTTGGCGATTTTGCTAGAGGTAAAGTGGCACTTGAAGTGCACATCACATTTGTGCGATCACTAACGTACCAATATATTCTTGCAGAAGTTAATCTACCGTTAATGGCAAGGTAAGAAGGCAGTTTCCCATATATGTTTCACTATATATCATTGCAATTGATTTTTACGTGAAGTACTGTATGAACGTTAGAGCACGTACACGTGCTTACTACCGTTTGAAAGAGCGCGATGCTTAGATTCCAGATCTGTTTTCAAATCCTGCGCGATGTGAAAGTATAAAATGTTGGTCCAGGCTAAAGTTATGGTTGAGCGTGGAAGTAGTTCCAGTACTTATGTCAGCCACCACACTACGACTGTCACAAAGCGTTTTTCCTGCGTTTTATGTCTCGAATAACTTGGGAACCATACTCATCGATGAAGATTTGAAAGCAGATCTAGAATCTCCGCATCGCGCTCTTTCAAACGGTAGGAAGTACCAAGGACTCCGGAAGGCTCATGCTGGCTAAACTGGGTTATCAGATCTTATAATGCATCACAATGGTCTAACAAAGTTTATGTTTGACAGCACGTCAGCTGATCTGCTCTTCGCAACTAAACGTTTCCCGACGATCGTGACATTTGGACCCTTGTGCGTTACCGAACTTCCTAGCACCGCTCACAAAACAAGCGTGCACAGTTTAAATCTCAGCTACTTTGCAGAGGTCAAGGAAGCCATTCTGCAGCAGCCAAAGCTTTTGTCAAGGCCCACGGATGGCGGAGTGTGTCACTATTCTGCGACAGCTACTCCAAATTCACTAGCGCAGCCAGTTCCCTCGGGATTACTTGCCGGGCGTTTAAGGCCACATTCGAGGCAGGTGGCCAGTTTGATCTGTACCCCGAGATCTTCGATTCGACTCTCGGCGATCCCAGCTATGAAGCGAGACTGCTGAGAGCGCAGCAGACAAGCCGAAGTAAGGTTGTATAGCTTTTTCATTTCTCCAGTTTTTGCTTGCTTGCTGGGACTAACAATGTGCTTTACGCTGTTCCAGTTATCATATTCCTCGCCAACGGGGATGAAATGCGCAAATTTATGGTAATTCATCAAGAATCTGGTTGTCGCATGGCCGATATGATTCCAAATGACATCTTATTTCATTTGACGTCTCAACCTTAGGTGACTGCGTATCGCCTAAATATGACAAACGATGAATATGTGAGTAACTATTAATGAGTTTCAGCAGTTTTCCTTTCCTGCAAAAATCCATGTTGAATATTTGACTCACGGTGCCTGACACCGCGATCACAAACTATTTTCGCAGGTATACATCAATCCAAAACCTTGTCAAGGGCCGGAATTTATCGAACTTGAGGTCGATCTCAACGACGGCTTGGATGACGTAAGTTATTGCTGAGAAATGGCGGATACTAATTGCTACGGGAAAGTTTGCTTTCTGTTTTATTTTTGATACTGCAGTACCTGTTGTTGAAACTGCTGTGGAGTTCATTGTTGAACGGTTATTATTTCAGATCGCTTTCCAAGCGTACAAATCGCTAGTCCCCATAAATTTCGTCAATCCCAATTATGCGCAACTTTCCGGGCTGATCGATACGGTCGCAGAACGTGCCTTGACCAAGTACAACCATTCGTACCAGAAAGACGAGCGGGTACAAATTTCGCCGGCTCCGTCTTCCAAAGTTGTTAAAAGTAAATGTTTGCAGGAAAACGAGATTGCCTTGTCGATTCCTGAGATCATGTTCGCAATCGGTCGGGTAAGTTGTAAAAAATTTTACGACGAATTAAGTGTGATGTGTCGTTGACCAACTTATGTCAGCAGGTTTTAAATGCAAGCACAACGCCTCTGGAAAACCTCACTACCGCTTCGTTCAGGCAGCAGTTCCTGGGTCGAACGTTTTACACGCCAGTGCGGCGTGTTCGGATTGGGTCTAATGGCATGCGCATGTCAGACAGCATACTGTACCGTTTAAACGTCACCAGTCGGAAATTCGAGGTACTTACAAAATATGCAAAACTACAGACTTGGATTAACTGTATCCGCATCAAACCAATCGTATTCATTATTTTAGCCGACATGGTACTACGACTTCCCCAACGCTACACTCACCATTCTGAATGCGCAGCTAGCGAATCAATGGAATGGAAGAGTGAGTCCTCCACTCAACGAGCCAATCTGTGGATTCCGGAATGACCGTTGCAGAGCAAGCAATGATAGTTTGTACTCGAATTTAGCAAAAGCGCTGTTACACAGTGGATATAAAAGAAGTCCGTTTTCAGATCGCACCGTGCTGATTGCAGCCATCTGCGGTAGCTGCGGAGCCGTAATTCTCATCGCCATTGTCGCCATTCTTTACGCGTAACTTGACAAGCATTCTGTGCAAAATATACGGCTTTTATGCTCATTTCTCACAGGAGAGCCTCGTCCCGCATGGACAGCTCTAACTGGTGGTACCTTGACGGAAGCTTGCTCCATGGGGTGGATTACAAACCGGGCTACAGCGTTTTCCAGCCAGGCGGCAGCACGATGCAGTGCAACTACAATCAGGACCGGGTTTGGATTCGATCGGAAACCGTATTGATCACGGAAGCGGAACTCGTAAGCAAAAAGGCGTTACGATCGATTATCTCGCAGGTAAACACCTGGATCTTTACAAAACATGTTTCGGCGCAAAGGTTAACGATTTGTTTCAGATCAGGAATATTCCACGGCAAGACACATTAGCGCGCTTTTACGGCGTCGCTTGTTTTGGTAATCATGTTGCGGTCATATGGGAATATGGGCGTGGCCCTTTGCGATTGCTCTTTTCCAATGAGACTATCATTTCCGACGTGATCTTGCAGAAAACGCTTATTTTCAATGTTCTCACTGTAAGTTAATCAAGCGTCACTTTATAGGACGCATAACATTCATAATCCTTGCGTGACCTTTAGCAGAAGAAAATATTCCTTAAGCGAATAAAAGCCTATGGTTGTCCTCAAAGTTGCGCGATAATTTGTGACCTTTTCGATACGTCAGAGAATTCTGCATACTGTATTTGCTTATATGAGTACTTCCGTAAAAACAAATGCGCTGTTTCTAGGGTTTGCAGTTTATTCACTCTTCGCCGCTCCGCTGCCACGGAAGTTTGTCCAGTTTAACCGTGATCGTCGACAACCGCTACACCGCTAAGATCGGCGACATTGCGTCCATACGAATTTTTCAAGCGCTTTCCAAGAAACTCATCAAACTGGACACAGAAACCAGCATAGCACCCGAATGCATTACTGATCCAGGAAATTTCCTCACACAAGAAAGCGATATTTACTCTCTCGGCGTCATTATCCAGGAAATACTAGGTGGCTCTATTAAACAGCACGGAATGGATAAAAAATCAAGTAAGTATGGATTGTTGCTGTTTGAAACATGCATCGACTGTCTTGGTTTTAGAAGCACCAGTGCATGAAGCTCCCTTTATACGCCTAATCGTTAACGTGATCGATGCGTGCCAAAATGAGAAAAAAGAAGCCCGACCAACTGTTAAGGCCATACAGCAGAAACTGTCGGACTATCGACCACGATTGACTGTTATCGCGAGCTTGATAAAACGGCTGGAAGAGCACGCTGAGAATTTGGAATTGATTGTGATGGCACGGACAGCCGAGCTTTTGGCTGAACAGAACAAAGTTGATAATCTGCTAGGGGAGATCATTCCACCGTAAATATTCGGATGTTCGAAATTTATAAAATTAACAAATTCTTTCTGTCGATCCCCGGTGGAGTTGTCGAAGTTGTTGGTCATCGGAATTATTCTCAACACTGTTTTTCCTTTTAGCTCGCTCATAAAGAAACTGCGGGATAAGATCACCGTCCCAGCCGAATCCTTCGACTCCGTGACCATCATGTTCAGCAGCATGGTTGGCTTTGACGTGTACTGCAACACCGTGACCCCCTTACAAGTCAGCGGATTCTTAAACGAACTGTACACATTTGTGGATAATAGGTTACATTTGTATGATGTGTATAAAGTGGAAACGGTCAAAGACGGCTACGTGGTAAGAACAGTCACATGCAGATTAAGGTGCGCGATTACTGACATAAGATACCTTAGGTGGCTAGTGGTGTGCCTCTGCGTAACGGGAACCGTCACGCGTATGAGATTACTCAACTGGCACAGTACATCTTGATTGATCTTGAAAGGCAGAAAAAGATTCCGCTGAAGATGCGCATAGGGATTCATACAGGTAAAGTTCTGTCTGCTGCAGTGCGTCGTACTTTACATTCTTGTATTTTGTTGAAGGTCCCATTGCAGCGGGAATTATTGGCGTTATAATGCCGCGATATTGTCTGTAAGCAGAATGCAATATGGGAACTTCTCTTGTTCTAACTTGTGGTGCTGCAGATTTGGTGACACGATGAACACAGCGAGTCGAATGGAAAGCCATGGAGAAGGTCTGCTGCTTTGAAATTTAGCAGCGTGCTACTTACATATACAAATATGTTGTTCCCTAATCTGTAGCCTCGAAAATTCATATCAGCGGCAACACTAAGATAAAACTGGAAGAGGCAAACATGGCGGCCCGGTTAAAGATCATTCCAAGAGGAAGCGTGGAGGTCAAAGTACTAATTTACCCCTCTCAGTTTCTTGCGTTTAGTTGTCTATTATATGGTATGTTTTGTTTTTAGGGCAAGGGCCTGATCGAAACCTACTGGATCGGTTAAGTTTGTGTCATTGTTGATATATGTACTGCGATTGTTTAGCTGCTTGCCTTTCCTGTGGTTTGTTAACGTTAGCACAGCATCACCAGATATAATAACTGGTTAAGACTGATGCGAAAACGATAAATTATATGTTTCTCGGCATCTGCAGTCAACTATCAAAAAAGTTTTTTGTTTTATTTTTACTATTTATATGACGTTCTACCTATGGAACTTCACAGAAGGTGTGAGACTCAGGTTACTGTTTGGTGAACTGTGAACATAATGCGCTCAAGCTCGTGAGCCAGTAAAGTACTCTCATAACAATAAAAACAAGCGAAACATACGACATTTAGAGAAATGGTCAAAATTGTAATGGCGAAGTAAATTACTGAGGGAAATAAATTTGAAGTAACTAGAATCTATGTATAAAAAAACTACCGCCGATTAGAAATAGCGACAAGCTGAGAACATGTTGCGGATAAAATTTCGTGGACCTGAGAGCTAAACGCACAAATTAAGCACATAAAAATCCGCCCACCTGTGTCGTAATCTAAACGATCAAATCATGGTTTTCTGAGTAACCAAGGTTTCTGACATGATGTTAATATTACGTCACCTGTTGAACGTTGGAGCAAGAGGTACTTGGGAAGTGGATGGATTCCTGCCACAGTGATACCAAAGAATGCTTTGCAGGGAGAAAATACTTGCGCTCATTCGCAGCTTGTTAGTGTGCTCGCAGTCGCGCGTTGTCGCCGGAAGCCATGTGCCATGCACGCCTCACTATTTTTCGGAAAATGACTTGAGTCATTATGCTTAAAGAGACCTCTTTCACTACTGAAATTCCGACGGCAGGCATGTTATG
>JAQGAU010002538.1:0-15233 GCA_034698045.1 Paramacrobiotus richtersi
GACAAACATTAAGGCCAGCGTAAAGATCAACAGCCACGACACGCTAGCATTGTACATCACGTACACTAGCCACTTTACGATGTTCAGCGTGCTCCACTCGCTGGAAAACAAGGTATAAGTGGTGTGTTGGTCATCGCAACTTAACAGACCAGGAAGACAGCGGAAGTCTCCAATAACACGGAAGTATAACAGACTAAACGGGAATCCGGAAGTGCCATTAACAGCCACGGGGTAGATTATACCGAGGATTGCTAGCCATGTTATCGATCGCAGACGGTGAATCTTGAATTGTGTACTGCCGGGTATTGCGGCAATGGTAGTACATTTCCATCCGTGCAAAGCGATAATCAATGGGGTGATGACGTTGTAGAAGTAAAGTAGCGCGTAGATGTAACATGGGGATGACGGGTCGTAGATGGAATCGATATATATGACTGCAAAGCATAAAGTAACATTTTATGACTCTTGACTCTTACTGAAGGAATTTGGCTCCTATGCTGAGTAACTGTAATACCGGAACACATTGTCATACCTCATTCAGATACTTTGTACGAAATAACGAACAGACTAGCACCCATGCCCTTTGGCTGTGCCGTTTTCGTATGGCTGTCCGGCCGTAACATTTCATGAACTTCGCACTGCAGAAATTTTGTAGCCTTTCTCAGTTAATTACTGCATAGTTGTTCTTCAATGATCTTTTTTTCATAAATGCGTAAAATAGCAATAAATAAAGCAGGAAACACAAAATGTTAGTGCTTTCGTCTCATTTGCGGGAATGCGTGAAACGGTGAAAGGCATCTTTATTAAGGGTAATATGAGCCTAAATGTTTCCGCAACGTACGGTGTAAGAGTACTAGTATTAAAACTTACCAACGTCATAATAATATTATGAAAGTGAAATTTAGATTAGACCCTAAGCGATTAACTGCACGTTACTGCAGCAGTAAAAACAACAAAGGGCTACTATAATCGCATGAATTCTCTCGATCCTGCGACGTACTTGAGGGTACCTACGAAATGCATTCAACACAATGATCAATCCTGCCAGAGTCAGCTCAAGACGTTCCATCATCTTCATGATCCACTGTAAGACTCCCATTCTGAATGTACGGTATTCAGGTGTAAATTTCCCACAATCAAAGGTCAATCTTTTAGAGCGAAGCAGTGGCAACAGCCAATGGAGGTGGCGCAAAATTGCGAATGACTGACCAAGTTAATTTGACCGGTGCAGATAATCCAAAGTAACTGAGCAAACTGTGGTTAACGTTGCTGTTATTAAGTCACTGTTTTCTTCGTACAAACGTGGCAGTAAAATACGATGATCTACAACTGTGACGTTGGCTTTCGAACTAAGCGTCTACCGATACCGACTGCGGTAACCAGGTCGTATGTAATTGGTCCGATTTCGATTATTACCTGTGTACTGGGCCAATCCTGAAAGTGCTGACACATTGGTACAGTACATACATCAAACCTGCGTACAAGTATCTGTTTCAACGCAATGGCTTGAGAAATTTAAAAATATATCACAAGGCGGCTCTATTCTTTCGTGTAGTCTGACATCAGTGCGATGATGTCAACGCTGAAGCAAGTGCGACAGTATTATTATGATGTTCGCGGTACGGCTTGTAAGTCTGCGGGCGCCGGGAATACCGGTTTGAACAGAATGCATGTTTCTCTATTTTTGAACGGACTAAAGTGCAGACAAACCTGGATTGTCTATGTACAGAAAATCGTTAAAATACTGTACCTGCATACAATGTGAACAGCTACAGCCTGCCATTCATAAATAAGCTTCCGCGTGGATGAGTAACATAACCGGTAGAAGCGGCAGCAGGTGCAGTGAATTATGTCGTGTGCCGTATTGCGTATTTTTAACAGGCTGTTGCAAATCAACGCCAAAGTTCCAGTGTTTTGTTGTGAGACCTAAGCACGGCAATAAACGTTCTGGACTTCCAGATATGAAGCCCAAACACAGGGGAAAAAGATGAGAGGAGAAGGGCAAACTAAGCAATACAACGTTAACTCGACAATAATATGAGATTGCAGGTATGCAGAAACGATAAACGCGTTACGCATCCAAAAAAAGAGGGTGCAGCACCTAAAGCGGAAAAAAGGTGATTAATTTTTACATGGTATGTTTTACAGGTTATTGCGGATTATGCAGCTAAGAAAGAGTGGTAAACTAGTTCGGCTTGCAGCTTCGCAATCGGTGCTCCAAGTACAGCCAACTGGCATAACGTAACTGCTTGTAAGTTGAAAGAGCACACTTGAGAAATCAGCTGTAAGAAGTCTTGGACTTGTGCTTGTTGGCGTTGATGTCCAGAGGTCGCGGCTGCCGGATTATAGACACCAGAACGGCGGTAAAGATAAGAGCAACCGGAACGTTAAAAACGGCCTTCATGACACAGGGGAACAGATGAAACAGTCCGGTAATTGCCATAAATACAAACGCCCCCAAAATCCATTGCTGCATCCTTCCAGTCGTATTGTTATCAAACAATTTCTCCCATGGTCGATCCTGCTCCGTCTCCTGCTCCATTGGAACGGCGAATATGGCAACCGCCGAAAAAATGAACATCCACGACATGCTGGCATTGTAGACCGAGTACGCTAGCCACTTTAAAACGTTGAGCATGGTCCACTCGTCGGAGAACATGATGTACATTGTGTGTTCGTTGTCGCAGTTTGGGTCGCGCGTGTTGCTGAATAGAGCAGGAAGGCAGCGAAAGTCTCCGATAACGCGAAATTCGGACATTGCACTAAGCCGAAACATGGATGTGCCGTTAACAGCCAATGGGCAGATTGTACCGATGATTGGTAGCCATATCATCGATCGGAGACGGGCAATTCTGAAGTGTGTATCTTCGGGTATTGCGGCAACGGAAGTGCATTGCCATCCGTACAAGGCGATGAGCAATGGGGTGATGGCGTTGTAGAAGTAGAGCAGCAGGTATAATATTAGGGATGACTGGTCGTTTGTTGAGGCGTTATAAATGACTGCAACATTTGCCATTTGTTAATGATTTACCATTTATTATTATTTTTACTATTATTATTTATTATTTTTATTAATTTAATAATTAATATTTTTTAATAATTTAATATTTTTTAATATTTATTTTTTAATAGGTTTTAGCGTTAAAAAGCGCAGACTGTGCAGTTGTATTACGGCGTTTTTTTTATCAGAAGCCATAACATATATCAGTTTTACAGTGGTAAAAAGAAAATTTAGAGCCTACACCGCACGGTACCGTTAACTATTGATTTCACCGGATAAGACGCTACCGTTCATGAATAACAATACTGAAACGTCCGATCTGATTGTAATACCGCAGAGTAGGACACAAACTATATACCGTATTTCATGTTAATGAATGAAAAAAACGCGTTTAACGCGCTATCCCGACGTATGACTAAGCATTACAGCAGAATCTGGTAGATGATACCGTAACTAATCCATGTCAGGAGAAAAAGAAAAACGCGTGATCTGGAATAATTAGACGTACGGTGTAGTATTCGAAAGTGATTGTTTTCAGAAACGGCTTGTCTTAGGAATTCTCTCAATCGTACTCAGTATTTTGCGCCACTTACGGAAGGAGTTGAGGAAGATGACCAATCCTGCCAGAGTTATCTGAAGACGCCCCATCATCTTCATGGCCCAGCGAAGGAATCCCATGCTGAATTTATTTCAGGTAAACACGGACAACAATCTTCCTAGGGTAGACAAGGCGTATTATGGATCAATCTGATGTAACTGGTGCAGACTGTTCAAACAGAATAAACAAGCTGCTGTTGCCCTGATTGTACCACCGTTTTGCTCTTTAATACACTTCGCCTAGAAACTCGAAAGCTCTGTCATCTGACTGTTCGTTTACAGAGTATACGGGTGCAGAGTGCAGACATACCACAGCAGCATAATTATGTAGTTAACAACGCGTACGTAGCTGGTCTATTCTAGTTCTGAGCATTACCGTTAGAGAACGCTGGGCCGCAGCGCCTGTGAGTCAAGCACCGACACGAGTAAAGACCTGGCTTACCACACACTCTGGATGTTTAATGGCCTTGAGTGCTGTACTTAAAAATATCACGAAGCAGTTTGCAGAATGGATTCTTACTTCTGGCTGTATTCATTCGTGTATTCTGAGATCAGTGCGATGATGTCAGTGCTTGATGAGCGGAGCCAAGTATTATGACCGTCTGTAACCTTGTGGGGGAAATGCGTGCGTGAGGAAAAAATGCAGCTCGCTTGGCTGGACAGGGCACGACAAATGACGAAACGCTTCCAGTTCGCCGGCAGAGACGGATTGCCATATTATGAGCATCATTACGTTATGGCTGTATTCTTCCGTATATTCTGACATCGGTGCGATGATATCGGAATCTTCCTACGGTATAGCTGTGCAGTTACGTACCGTATACTTCCGGTACAACCAGCAAAAACAGCAGCAAGTGCAGTACTTTGAGCGGCGTATTATGCGGCTGGCCATTGCAAAACTTGCGCACTGGGCCAGCTAAGTTTACAATGTTTATTGTCCGGTCTAGGCATAGCAAACAATTCTGGTACTCCATACCATATAGATAGTAAAGAGTAAACATAGTAGATCCAAACAGTAAACGGTAAAGATGCGGCAGGTAGGTATGCAAAAACAACAAACACAGCGAAAATAAAATGCATGCAATTATTGCAATAAATCCCAAAAAAACTAAATACCTTGCAAAACATGCGTGCTAGATTAACGCGGACTATGTAGTGGATAATGTGAGCTCAACCGACTGTCTTTCCAGCTTACGCAAGTCGGCGGAACACGGCTGCCAGGCATGTAGAACACGCTTGAACTGAATCAGGTGCAAGAAATGAGTGTTTGCTCCTTGGTGTTAACTCGTAGCTGCTCCCGGATTTGGCACAGCAGAACTCCAGCAAGACCAAGAGCCGCCGGAACGTTGAAAAATATACCTTTAAAAAAGCAAGCAAATGGTAACAGATGAAGCAGTCCAGTAACTGTGACGAAAACCACCGCTCCCAAAGTCCACTGCAGAATCCTTCCAGTATTGTTGTTGCCAAACAGTGATTTTCGTGGTCGATCTCCATCCCGCTCCCGCTCAAATGGAACGGTAAATATTACGGTCAGCGAAAAGATTAACAACCATGACATGCAGGTGTTGTAGCTGAAGTACACTAGCAACTTCAGGATGTTCAGCGTGTTCCATTCGCTGCAGTACAAGGTATAAGTGGTGTATTCGTCATCGCAATCTAACAGACCAGGAAGGCAGCGGAAGTCTCCAATAACCCGGAAGTAAGAGGAGCTAAAGTGGAACCCGGAAATGCCATTAACAGCTATGGGGTAGATTATACCAATGACTGCCAACCACGTTAGCGATCGCAAACGGTGAATCCTGAGTTGTGTTGTGCCGGGTATTGCGGAAATTGAAGTGCATTTCCATCCGTGCAAGGCGATGATCAATGAGGCGATGGCGTTGTACAAGTAGAGCAGCGGGTAAATGTAACGTGGGGATGACGGATCGTACGTGGAAGTGATGTATATGACTACAAAGCACAACGGAACATGTTATAATATTTACTAAAGGCTTCTATCTCTAAAAGACCAACAGCAAAACTAATATTAGTATTAGACTTCTTTAAGGTATTTTGTCCGAAATAGTTAACGAACATGACTAGTTCCCATGCCGGTTGGCTGTGCTGTTTACGTGGGACTGTCTAACCATGACCTTTTGGAACTTTAGACTGCGTATTTCTTAACATTTCTTCCTTAACTGCTGCTTGATTTTTTACTGATTTCTGTCCCATTGCAAGGTGACCCATGATCAAAACAGCAATAAATAAAACAGCAAACTTTTACACAAAACAGCATGAACAAAAACAGGAAGCAATGTAAACCAGAAACAGAATCTATCCGGTAGGCCTGACAATGATAGTTCGCAGCGACATTATGCTATTATGGTAAGAGTGGAACTTCGATTAGACCCCAAGCGATTCACTGTAAGTACGTTATTGCATCAGTAAAAACAGACCCCAAAACTGATTGTTCCCGAAACTAGATTAATCACATGAATTCAATGAATCCTGCAAACGTACGTATACAGTATGCTTGAGAGTACTTACGAAATGCATTCAACAGGATGATCAATCCTGCAAGAGTCAGCTCAAGGCGTCCCATCATCTTCATGATCCACTGTATCTGTACGACACCCATGCTGAATAATATATTCCAGTATATATTTCAAAAACAACCAAAGGTCGATTTTATAAAGCGAAGTAATGGCAAAAATGGCGTATGACTGACCAGCTTAATTTTACTGGTGTAAATATCCCAAAGTAACTGAGCAAACCGCTGTTAACGTGGCTTTTATTGAGCTAGAGATACTCTGACATTTGGTTTCGAATTATTGGTCTGCCGACTGCGAATCCGGACACATACGTGCAACAAACCGGTCTGTTAGTTGATCCATTTCGGTAGTACCCGTGGAGTGCGCCGGTTGGAAGGGCTGACGCACTGGTACTTATCAGGACATCAAACCTGCGTACAAGTAACTCCTGCTGTGAAATGGCTTGATTATTTAAAAATATGCCAGAACTATTCTTTCCGGCAGTCTGACAACGGCGCGGTGATGTCAACGCTTAAGCAGTGCAACAGTTATTTATAGCTTTTAACTGTGTGTGACACCGGTTTGAACAGAATGCAGCCATTGCTAAATGCGCAACGGTGTGATATGTACAAAAAACCACTTGCACCTGCATGCAGTGCGAGCAGCAGAAATTTTTATTTACGTTTACACGAAGCTCCCGCACGGATACTTCGAATTATAGCATTAAAAAGGCACTAAAAATGATCGTTAAGTTGCGACAATGTTTGCGCAACATCTTGAAAAACTTGTATACAAAAGTGTGGTTTAAACCGATTTCCCAAGAAACTGTAGAAAGCGCATCTGTGTATGTACGAGCATATGGTAATGTTTTGACTACATTCGGTATGCAGGCTGATATTTTAAATTCTTCTTAGCCATTTTTAGTAAAAGCTTCCGAACTTGTGTGAAAGCTGATCGTGTTCTTAACTGCTCGCCAGTACTGCGCGCTCCTTTATAGCAAATGTGACCAGTCTAGTCTAATAGTCATTAGTTTTGTTACGTAAAGGGAAACGCTTCCATGAAAGAGTTTCTGAGCAGTAACTTTCGTACACAGCCTCACAGGCAATGATGAAGTAAAACTGACAGTGTATTCAAGCCGAAGGTAAAATACAGCAAAAAGAGCAACAACATAATCTTATAAATAGAAAACGTTACTTCAGTTCAGTTCTTTTTTACTTTAGTTCTAGTATCATAAAATTACAAGAGTAGAGCAGTGATATCAGTGCGCGGACGCCCGCGAAGGCTTCGTAACATTGGTATGTTCTGAGTTACTAAAGCCGAGCTGGAGAATTATCCCTACCATCACAAGAAAAACGGATATCACATGCAGTACAAATGAGAAAGCGAATGGCATCCAACACAGCAGAAATGAAACGGCCGCAATAAACATGACACTGAGCAGTCCTCCAATTGCAGCACCTCCGAGTCCCTTCCCAAACATGTCTTTGCTTGCTTCAGCTCATCCTGAACGCAGCAGTAACCGTCGCTTGGTTGATCCATTACCATATTAGGAAACAGAACAATGGGCAGCATCAGCAGCCACCTAGTACTGGTACCATACACAATGTATAAGCTGCCTGGTAGAGTTTTAATCCATTCTTCTTCCTGGCGTCGACTGCTTCCGAACCATATATCGGAATTGCTTATCATGTCGTGCAGGTATTTTGGTAAGCTGCGGAAATCCCCGGTATACCGATCTGTGCTCGTTTCCAATTCCACCGGTTAGAATGAGGAAGGAGCATACCACACCGGTGACAAGCAGCAACAGCATCGTTCGGGAAAATGCTAGTGACGACGCCAGTTTCTCGGGCTGGGAAAGGATACAGATACTGCCGGCTAGAGTGCAGCATCTGCCTCCGTAAAGGACCATCAGGACAGGAGTGACTGTGTTGTACAGGTGAAGCAGAATATATACAAGCAGGGAAGTGGGCTAAGTCCGAACTCATTCATTACAGTCTATATATTTATACTCGTACGTACGTAAGGTTCCGCAATATCCAACATATTTTGCCTGTGCAAAGACCATCTGCAGCAAAAAGAATGTATATACGGTATGAGTACCAATATTACGACAATACTTTGGTGAGTTTTACAAGGTTCCGTCTAATTGGAATTTTCGGAGCCGGCCTTTATACGATCATTCCGCAGGCTCTGTATCTCATGGGAAACTTACTGTAAAAAATTCGACCAGGATAGTCGGTAATGTTTGTGAAAGTTTTACAGTGAAACCGAGTATAACAGAGCACTGCAGGGTATTAATTTGCATCGCGCATTCCAAGCTTGGTAATGATCTTGACAGCATCTTGAAAAGGCTGGTGTAGTCTTCAGCATAAGAACATCACAGCTGCTGCATGCTATATTATCCGGCATGTAGCAATTGCCGCATCCTGAAGAGTCGCCCCTTAGACAAACTGAAACCTGGGAATCATCTTCCTGGTCCCTGAACAAAAGTGAACAAGCCCGAGAGACAGATTAACATTTGAATACAAAGACGGAAAACAACATGTAGACAGCAAATTATGCCAGCCTATCCTTGATCGATAAGCTCGGCTTCTTCGTCGCTCTGTGGTTGGAGTCCGTTGGACTGTGCCGCCTCACATAATTCCGAAACTATCATGATGAGCTAAACTTTAGAACGAGTTCATTCTGCCAAGGGTATCGTACAACTCCCTAACGAATTTTAAGAGAGCACTTGATGTTGTTAATTGTGGTGAATTGGCCTTCGTAAAGCAACGCTGTAATCCGTTCCGGTTTACCTGATTTTTGCGCAAGTTTATAGATTCTGGCTTTTTCGAGGATGTTATGTACTAAAACCTACTTTGTTCTGTTCTTTCTGTAATGATTGTTCCGCCCTTCTGTCCAGTGCGTTCAGGGGGCAAAATTCCACGTACAGGAAGACAAACAAAGTAGTAATTATTAAACCAAAACATTTTCCAGTTAGGCAGTAATATAATGTGCTCCAGTTAAACAAAGATATGACTGTGGATTAGCGCGTCGGATGTATAAATTACCGTGCAGTGCATATATAACCCAACGGAACGAAAAAGTCAGCAATTTCTCCAACGGTCAGCTTGAGGTAAGTGGATGAATCATGGCAGTTCCTTATTCAGGATCACTTCCGTCATGATATAACTGCTGAAAACCTCTCTTAAAAACGGCTAGCATCAGCGCGAATCGCAAACGCTGAAGTTTTTAACACTGGTGTGGTCAACAAGCCATACTGTGTCCTGCACATCTCAGATAATGGTCCAGTAACTCTGGTTCTTCTATCATGAGATTTTGTATACGTAACTGCGTCCATAAAAAAATCTGGTGTTTTTTGTATTACTTTGAGTTGATTGGAATTTCGCACCTTTAATTCGAGGAAGATGACCAATCCTGCACGGCGTATGTAGTTAGATTGTTTGTAAGTTTGTAACTAATAAAAATGACGAAACGGTTCTAGTTCGCCGCCAGAGACGGGAAATCTTCCCGTCATGGCTGTACTCTGCCGTATGTTATGACATCAGTGCGATGATATCATGAATCTACTGTACATGCAGTACCGGTATGGTATAACTGTGCGGCTACGCATAATACCGGTAAAACCCGTAAAAGCGGCAATAAGTGCACTATCTCGAGCGCCGCTTTAATTACTGCGACCGGCTGTTGCAAAACATTCGCATTGGGAACGCTAAGTTTACAATGTTTTATTGTCCAGTCTAGATGCAGCAACAAATTTTGATACCCCGGATAGTATGTCGAAGAAAAGGAGATGTGACAAAACAAACACGAGATATAATAACACCAGATCCAGTCTCCAGAACATACTGTAGAGCGGCATGCAAATAAAGGCAAATACACAGAAAATAAAGTTAATGCGATATATGGTTAGGCCGAGAAAAAAATGAAAGCTTACGGCATAACATACTCTGTACGTACATGTTAAATTAACGCCGACAGTGTAGTTCACAATGCGTGCTAATTGTAAACTGCAGTAAACCGGCTGTCATTGCAGGCAATTTGCAAACCTCCTGTATAGAGGAAGTCGGCAATTAGCTGATCGAACCCGTTTGAACAGAATCATGGACCGGTGCAAGAAAGTTTGGTTTGCTCCTTGTTGTTATCCCGTTGCTGCTTCCGGATCTTGCACACCACAACTCCAATAAGACCAAGAGCAGCCGGAAGGTTTAAAACTACAGCTTTAAAGAAGCAGGCAAAGGGAACCAGATGAAGCAGCCCGGTAATTGTGGTGAAAACCAACGCTCCTAAGATCCACTGCAGCACCCGTCCACTAATGCCGTTGCCAAACAGTGCCATCCGTGGTCGATCTCCGTCCGCCTCCCGATCAAACGAAATAAGAAACATTACAGCCAACGAGAAGATGAACAACCACGACATGCTGGCATTGTACATCAAGTACACAAGCCACTTTAGGATGTTCAGTGTGGTCCATTCACTGGAAAACAAGGTAAAAGTGGTGTGTTCCCTGTCGCAACTGAACGCACCACGAAGACAGCGGAAGTCCCCAATAACGCGGAAGTAGGAGAGGCTAAATTCGATTCCGGAAATGCCATTGACAGCTAAGGGGTAGATTAAACCCATGACAGCCAAGCAAGTTATCGATCGGAGACGGTGAATCTTGAGTTGTGTAGTGCAGGGTATTGCGGCAATGGAGGTACACTTCCATCCGTGCAAAGCGATGATTAATGGGGTGAGGGCGTTGTACAAGTAGAGCAGCAGGTAGATGTAACACGGGGATGACGGATCGTAGGTGGAATCGATGTAAATGACTACAAAGCACAGCGTTGCACTTTATGACCTTTTTGGAACTTGAGGCTGCGTAATTTATAGCACTTCACCAATAACTACTGCTTAGTTCTTTCTTAGTGATCTCTGTCTCTTAACAAGGATACCCCAGCTTAAAGTATCAATAATTAAAGCAGCGAAACCAACATTTTTGATGCCACAACGGAAACTAGAGGCAAAAAAAAACAAAAACGATCTAGAAGATACGAAAATGTTAGTTCGCAGCGACATTATACTATTACGGGAAGAGTGGAACTTAGATTATACCCTAAGCGTACGTTACCGTAACAGTTCAAACAGCTCCTGAAACTGATCGTTCTCGAAAATGGATTAATCGTAGCAGTTCTCTTACTTGAAGGTACTTACGAAATGCATTCAGCAGGACGATCAATCCTGCCAGAGTCAGCTCAAGACGCCCCATCATCTCCATGACCCAGTGTGGATATAGAAATCTCATGTTTAATGTGCAGTAGTCTGATCTATACTTCAAGAAATCAAAGGTCGATCTTTTACAGCAAGACAATAGCAATAGTCCTCAAGGAGTAAAAATGGCGGATGACTGATCAGCTTAATTTAAATGGTGCAAATACTCCAAAGTAGCTGAGCAGATTGGCTGGTAACTTTGCTTTTATGGAGCCACGGTTTTGTTCGCATAAACTTCACAGTAAAATATGATATGATACTCTAATAGCTGCTTGCGAGTTATTCGTCTACCGACTATGAATCTGGATCGTATCGTCAGACTGACAGACTCGTATGTGTTTACATACTTTAAATTGCTGCATCTCGATCGCTATTCGTGTGTGCGACTGAAAGGGCGGATCCGCACTGGTGCATACATCTTACCCTGAATCGCTTGAGCCACTAAACGGCTCTATTCTGTCCTGTATTCTGACATCAGTGCGATGATGTCAACGCTTAAGCAAGTGCAACAACAGTTCATTGCGTAGTCGCGATACGGATCGTAAAGTTGTGGGAACGCCGGCTTGAACAGTAGCGGTGTGGTATTGCTGCTCACATTAGACTTCTTTCCGTCGTACTGTTATTTATATGATGTACCTACAGTCGATTGGTATGTGTAATATTTACACATACCAACGGACCAACAGTGTACAGCATATAAATAACTGTTTTGGCGGCGTTTTAATTGGTTCAAAAATAGAGATGATCCCTATTTTTGAACGGACTAAAGCGCTGGCGAAACAGGGCCGTTTTGGCTATTTGTAAGAAAATCAATCAAAGTGTCTGCAGTGTGGACAGCAGCATTTTGGCATCTGTACACAAGAAGCTCCCGCATGGATACAACATAAAAAGGCACTAAAAAGATTGCTAACCTGCAACAAGTTTTGCGCAACATCTTGAAGAATTTGTATAACAAAATTGAGTTTTAAACCGGTTTCTTTAAGAACTGTAGAAAAAGGCACATGTGCGTATCTACTGTATATAGTAATGCTTTCATTAAATCTGGTCTCCCTGATGATATTTTAAATTTATTTTGGGTACAAATCGCAGGGCCACTGTTGTTGGGGTACGTTTGGCTCAAAACAAATATCACAGGTATATATGAAACAAAACAGTCCGCTTCCTGCATACTGTGGGCGTACCGTTTCCATGCTAGTTTAGGATAATCGGATGAAAACGAAATTTTGTTTACTGGAAAGTAATTTTGAAGGTTTGCCCGGATAGCACAGCAGTTCTCATGGATACGACATAAATAACAATATCTTGATAATGTGGGATCAAAATGAATCAGCGCCTGCAGTTATGACGCGGACTGAAATACGTGCCTTACCATAATTTCAAAGTATAGCGCAGAAACAGAGTACGATAAAACACCTACAGTAAGATTCTGTTATTTTATTTTTTTTAACTGCATTTCCTTTAATCACCATACCATAGTCGCATTTCTCAACCTACAGTATACGCAGCTGGCCAATAGTCCAGATCGTTGAAATTTGGCGGTGTGATTGCGGCAGCGCTCCTGATACTAACGTACAGGGCGCCGATACTATGCGTCGGTATATATATAGTGAAATCGTTGTTCTTGGTTCTTGTTAGGACGAAATGCCGTAGGACTACATTAAGGAACGATGTAAACTTTTACTGTGTTAAAGTTTGTTTCACGATACGAACTCAGGCATTCTTGGCATATATATTTCACGTGTGTGATGTATTTGTTTTGGATATAAGTAGTTGCTTTCAAGATTAATGAGAAGCGCAGATTTGTTCTATTTTTACAGTTGATATGCTAGTATTGCGCTTGCTCTGTCTGAAAAACATATTCCTGTATAGCAGGTGTAACCAGATTGTTGACAGGTCAGGTCAGTTTTTATCTACAGCAAAACCGTGTCAGACGAGAAGGTTGACACGGTACGAGAAGATGTACGCGATCCTTTCGCACCAACATATATCGAAGAAACAACGCTCGCAGTGTATTTAAGCGGAGGGCAAACACAGCAAAATGCTACACAACCCGAGTACAAAATGACATAAGCGTATTATTTTGCGAAAAACCAGTTCAAGAGAACGTTGCCTATATAAGCAACGGTCCTAGTACATGCAGTATCCAAAACAGCAATTTGCAGACGCCCGAGTAGGCTTCGTGACCTTGATTTGCGTCGGGGTTGAGGCATCTAGCTTGAAAATTATCCCTACCGTCAAAATGAAGGAGGCTATAACATGCAGCTCAAATGAGACTATCAATGGCATCCAGCACAACAGAAATGAAACACCCGCAATAAACAGGACACTCAGCAGACTTGGAAATGCACCGCCTCCCATCACTTCCTCAAACGAGTCTTTACCTAGCATCGGATCATCCTGATCGGACCAATGGTCATGGTCCGACTGATCTATATAAGGAAACAGGACGAAAGGCAGCAGCAACAGCGACGTGATGCTGATACCGTACACAATCCGTACAATGCCTTGCAGGGTTGTAATCCATCCTTGTTCTTCGCGGGGACTGCTCCACAACCATGTACTGGAACTCCTCATCATGTGGTGCAAGTGGGTTGCAAAGTTGCGGAAATCCCCGATTGCCCGGTATGATGATGCTAACTCATTGCCTATTTTCCCGGTTAGAATAAGGAAGGAGCACACCACACCGGTGACCAGCAGCAACAGTATCGATCGAAAATGCGCTAGCGACGATGCCATTTTATCTTGTCGGATACTGTCGGCTAGAGTACGGCATCTCCGTCCGTAGAGCGCCAGGAGGGCGGGGGTGATGGCGCTGTATAGGTGAAGCAGAATATATACCGGCAACGAAGTAAATGAACCATACATCGCGTGAACTACTGTAAAGAGTGCTGGTGAATACAGTTCTTACGGTACATGCAGATCTGTGGTATAATGTAGATACTAGATATGAAAAGAAATGCAACGAAGATTATGCGATCATGGACTCCATCCATGGCTAGAAGTTCATATATGTGCACATATTGTAAATTCTTAATAACTGCCAAAAGAATGTGGATCGCTACTATGACGACTTACCCATGCAATTTAGCATTAATAACGTTCCTGCTAAGGCGATTTGTAGATGCCCCATCTGCGTATAAGGAACCAGGTGGTTATGATGGCCATTTTTCACTAAAGAGCGCCTGCAAATCCACAGATCAAATTACGTATTTTGCATGAATAAATTAGAGTACAGCCCTTCGATAATTCTTACGGATTCAAGTAGCGCAATAGCGAGAGTTTAGTAAACTGAAGCAACTGTAACTAACCCAAGGGTTTAGGGAACGATGCGTAGCAAGCGCAATATCACATTAAAATGTATTTCGAAAAAACCTGAATATAACTTGATGGATCATGCAGGTTCACACTCGGTCGACAAACGGGAAACATGTATTTGCGTTTTCATGTGTATGATGACACACAACAAGCAACAGTCGTACTTGGTAGTTTTGTGGTGTACTTGAATTTGTATGACATTCATCCTACTGATATTACAGTACATATCAGGTTAGAGCCACAACGTAAGATGACTGTACGTAGTTTTACCGGCACGCCATTTCGTTTCCAGCTCCTGCTTCTCACAGCGACGAACTAGGATCGTTTTTCATGCACCGACACACATATTAATATTGTATATATCGAATATGAAGCTCATAATCAAGCGGTTGCGCAACCAGGATGAGAGCAAGCGCAAGGGTTTACTGGGACGGGTAGGCTGGCTATTATGCGAGTCACAGAATTTTCCACATGCGCGCTGTACTTATCGTACTTGTAATTAGTGCCGTACTACCAACGTACTACATATGGATGTACCAATATTGTTGATGCGGCTTTGC
>JAQGAU010002539.1:0-15229 GCA_034698045.1 Paramacrobiotus richtersi
GAAGAAAATGTGCGTAGAGCAGGTAATGAGAACACTTCCTCCGATCGAAAAGGGAGATGTTAGAGTATAAGTTACAAAGCCCAGCTCGGCCTCCGGCCTCGCTGGGCACACGGAGAATTGTTTGGAATTGGGCACGCGTGGACCACGAACTATCAAAATTGCCAGTATTTTTAAGCGTGTTCCTCATGTGGATAGTTTTTTAGGCCTTGAAAAATTGCTGAACTGTTTTGAACTTTGCATACTTTCACCAGAACAATCGAAAATACTTGTTTAACACAATATGGTTTAGCTTTGGCAGAAACGGAAGTATTTGCGTACAACAGTTTAGCAAGCTCAAGAAATGAAATGTAACAAATGCTCGAGAAATGGATTATGAGCAAATTTCCAAATATACCAAGATCATTTCACGGAAATCTCAGCATATTATTGCAAATCATGAGAAATGTCTTCTGAATCGACATTCAGAGCACTGTCACACATGTGGCACCATTATACGTGGAATGTCGGTTGACCCATATTATATGTTTTTTTAAATTCTGTATTTTCCAAGGTGAAACTGAGAAAAAACAAACGGCATTTACAAATAAACATTTTTTATAAATTAGAAAGTTTGATGAATTATGTGCTGCACTCAGTGCAACGCTCTAGTGCGCTCGGAAACTGCCAAACAAATAGCATTGTTAGTCATGTGAGCCATCCCCGCAGAGGTCGCAAACTGTTGAGCTAATCGAATACCGCTAGTAATTCACATGATACTGAAAAACGCGCCGTCTACGGTATATTACTGCATGAGTTGCAGCGCTGTCGTACTAAGGGAACCCCATGTCGTTTTTAAAAAAAACCAGATTTTCAAACATTCTTGAGAACTGGGAAAAACGTTATTGTTTAAAGTAAATTACCATAACAAACCCGCCACTTTTTTAGCGTTCTTGTAACTCTTGGCACATTGAAAATTGTTCAAGGCTTGCAGAGATTATTTCTGAGATTCTTAGCGAGTCGAGTTGAAATGTCAACTACTGTACTGTACTGTACGCGCTCGATGAAAGGATACGGAAATTTGCCCGTCCGTGTACAACACCGTACCTGGCATTTTTACATGTGCGCATATGCAGAGGAACAAAAGTCGACGCGCATGGTTTCGAATATACTGCTGTGTGTCATTTCATCGAGCGCGCACAGTTCTGTACTTCGATTCAGGCCATGACAAATGCTACTTTTTTACGTGTCTCGTGATATGCGCCCATTCCCCCCAATGCTACAGCACTGCGGGCGTGGGTGGCATATCTGGCGTGCTGTACAAAAAGTAGCATATGCTGCTGTCTCAATCGAACAACATCAAGCATACGCCCAACTCGGTTCGAAAATCGAACGCGCCGTACCTATGTGGCAGTAATTCGCTCTAAAAAAACCGCCATATGCACCGGATGCAATGCGATACAGCTGAAAAAGTAGCGCTGCCGTACGAAGCGATCGCCCTGTCGTTTTCGAAAAATCGAAGATCAAAAATTTTTTAAAATTTAGAAAAAATTCTATTTAAAAAACGAAGACGCCTAAAACACCCACGAGCAGTTTAGTGCTTTTTTGACTTGTTGCAGTTGGAAATGTGTTTGGGGAGTACGGAGCCAAATCTGGACAAACGGAACATGGTCTCTTGGAGTATAGGTTACAAGGCCCAGCTCGGCCTCCGGCCTCGCTGGGCACACGGAGAACTAACTTGGCTTATGTAAGCACGGTTCCCGATCACAGTGTTAGGCATTGCAAAAACTGCTTAGGAACAGAGTTGTACAATACCACATCGTCTTTGTATTTATACGCAACAACTGAACAAAAAATGAGTTATTATTTGAACTTACAATATTTTGATCATAACAACATCATAAAAGCTTCGCCTCGCCTGAAAAGACCAGAAAGCCTCGCCTGAAACGAAAAACACTTTCGTATAACGGATTAGTAAGCTCATTTTCAGCTCCGAGTTAAATCCCAAAACACGAGATTATGTGCAAAATTCCGATGACACAAAGATTCATATCAGGGTGTTCACCATATCAAGGCTTAACTGAACTTTTTCTGAACAGGCAAGCAAAGCAGTAGCAAAAGGCCCGGTGATCGTTCCGTATTATTAGAACTTCATTTTCGAAACCTGTTCAAGATAAAAAGAAATATTTTATCATTCGCTTTGTACGTTTTCCGGTCACACAGCGCCCTCTTTAATCGGTTGTACACGGTCGCTGCGTTCTCTGGCTTTAATTCGTTACAATATGGCTCTGCAGTGATCGGGTCTAAGTGTCACGAGAATGCCGTTTCGTCGTCTGTGATAAGATGTTTATAGAAACAGATGCGGTACGGCCGCATAACGCGTCGCAATGTCGTTAATATTAAAAGGATTTCTAAAACTTTTTGGAATTAAAATGTGTATAAAAGACTTGCGAAATCAAGAAACACACCGCGTTTTTTTTAATCACGGCCGATTGCAATGTGTTCAGTAATTACGCGGTTTGCTTCCCAGAAACGTATCGAGGGCTACTGGAACAGAAGTTCCGTCTGTGCAGACGTTTTCAGAGGCCTGTTACTTCCAGCATACGTTGACCGAACATAGTATCAAAATCAAACACACCATTCCTACTTGAAAAAATATTTCAAGGTTTATAATTAGATATTATCAGCTCATTTTGCATCTACTGGTCGTCCCATGAAACTACCGTACACTCCGGCTGCAATAGGTTACTGCTAGAGATACGGCGCTGATACACGGAGCGTTCACCATATCTCCTCCGAAAAAACGAAGTTCTAAATGTTTTCAGAATTTAGAGAAAATGTTTTTTCAAAGGAACTGCACCGGTGTCACCCGCGCTAGTTATGGCGGTTCTTATACCTCACAGAGTCATCTCGTTTTAGGGAGTTTTCGGCTTACTTCGGAGAAACGGAACGAAAGATCGTGAAGTATTATTGTATGTACACGTTCGGAGAAATGACACAAAAATTTGCCAGCCGCATACAATACGCTACCGGGGGGTGAGCGCGTATAAGCAGATTAGAAATATCAAAAGCGCATGTTTTGGAATGCACTACTCTGTGTGTCATTTCATCCAGCGTGTACAGCACAAAGTGCGCTAGACGTTAGTTAAACGTGCTTCGAAATTCGAGCGCACCATTCTTACGTGGCAACTATTTGGTATAACTGACGCTTACGCACGCGCCGGATGTAAATCATAATACTGCAAAAAATGTTGCACTGCCGTACGGAGCGATCGCCATGTTGTCTTTGGAAAAATAAACTTTAAAAAATTCTAAGAATTCGAAACAATTTTCATTTGAAAGGCGAATACGCCTATGCCACCCACGGGCTATTTAGCGTTTTTTTGAGTTGTGGAGGATTGGAATCTGTTCTGGGAGAACGGAGCTTACTCTGGCCGAACGAAAAGTGGTCTCTTGGAGTATAAGTTAGAAAATAATATTGCTATATTGCAATGCATGCTCTTGTATGTGGTATTACACGCCAAACTCATGCCAGGGGCCCAAGTTGACCAACTCGATCTTCGGCCTCGTTAATCTTAGGGCAGAATATAAAACCAGGAAGTATGAAAAAGAGACAAAAGATTCGTTTATATTTTCTCGCAGGATCGAATGCTGAAGCCTAGCACTGATTCAGACAATGATTCTGTGTTAAAATGTTAAGATAAATGCCACGACGTCGGCTCCAAGCCCCAGCGCTAGCCGCTCGAATTCGTCGAGAAACGCTGGCCATATGTTCTTGGCCGTCATCACGAATGGAGAGTACCCCAAAATGAAGAAAATATATATTTCCAAAAAAACTAGAGTTCTGCAGTGATGTAATTGACAAAATACTACAGTTACTTGGGAAGTCCAATCCACTTTGACCAGTCAAAGTCGGGAGGCGGGTCCGCTGGATTCCGTTCCATATACTTAATCGGTGCCTCTTACTCCTCCACGGCCAGTAACTTCCAGTCGTCAAGGTGGAAAAGGATATGGTCCTCGTCCACGGCCTCTTGACGGATGGAAATCTGGGAAATGCACGCCGCGAGAACGTTCGGCGTCGGCTGAGCTGTGGAAGGAGCCTCGCTGGGTGTTGCTGGCGACATGCGTTGCTGCTGTTGTAGTGCCTTAAGCATCGGGAAAACCCGAAGAATGTGGGTGTTTTCCTTGCAAAAAAACATTCTTTTACACAGCGGGGTCGGGTTTCGTATTCCTGGCAGTATGTTGCCTTTAAAGTAAATTTTAATAAGAAACTTCACAACATTCCCGGGAAACAGTCAATTTATCTGGACGACTCGCCACGGTTGCACAATAGCAGGTTAATCCATTACGGATTTTCGAGAGCACAGGTGGAGTGCGTCCTATGCAGTACGGCAAACACAGGCACATTTCTGCCGAAAAGGGACACTGCTAGTCTGCTACCCTATTACGTCTGACCAGGCTCTGAATAGTTGGTTATTGAACTGTTTGCGTTTTTGTGGATATATCGCCAGTGTAACAACTGACTCCTTGCAAATCGGCGCTTGTTATATTTTTATCGCTTGGGTGTTTTTGTTCTTTGTTACTGGGTATATTTGTACATTTTATCTTTTCGTTTATTGTTTTGTTCACTGAGGTGTAGTTAGCTGCATCGTTGCCATTTCCATCCCTATGGCCCTGCTGGACAAATTGTGCCAGAGGAATAAAGTGTTGTTGTGTTGTCTCTCTCATATCATTTCAAACCTGTGACATCTGCATGAATGTTAGCCTTACGAGATGAGCAACTCTTTGGCTGCCAGAAGGTGAACCTATGTTGACTTCGGTTTCTCTTGGGCGCGTCAACGCAGGTCCACGTGTTACCGTCTCGCTTAACGCGCTTCTGCACGTCTTGGCGGTTTATGTGATCCCGTCCATCTGTAGAAGAAGTTCGTTCAGCAGACCGCAACCACCCTCCCCTTCTTTGTAGCACAGATTCCATCAAAGTAATCGCTGAACAAGAAGCGCCCGTGCAGTGGCGCAGAGTGCTCTCTGCCCTGACCCGTTTCTCACACTCTCCGTGCCACATGGACGTGAGATGAGTTGGCTAGATATCGCATCTTGCCAAATTCCGCCTGTGGGCCCACCGCCTCAGCCATGCCAGACTGCTGGAAAAGTGTTTTGCGACAGTCGTCGTTACCATCTGACAAGTCAATCGAAAGAAACTTGTTACTGGTTCGTATTGTTTTTTCAGTGCCTCCGAGTTACTACATCCGGCCTTTATTGACACACATTATGCGATTACTTTTTCTTGTCGCGATTCTTTCTGTGGCAGTCGGATGGTGGAGGCTTAATGAGGAATGCGAGGGTGCCGAATGTCCAGTGCAGCACTCGTATGTAACTAAATTTAGCACTCGAAACAACCTGTAACTGGAGTGCGCCGCAGGTTGAGGTACCCTTCAGGATGTTTCTCGCTACGTTGGTTTCTGGAATTCGTTTCGGTATAAATCAAGTACAGTTCTGACGGCAAAACCCACCAGGCCCGAGGTACTCACATTCACAATTGGACGTCTGGGTGTTTTAAAGCCGCGACACATTCCGGCTTTCTGGCAATACATGCAAGGGTGCCGTTACACGCTTCCATGTCAGCGTGGGATACCTGGATGACTGGTCCGATTTCGAATATCGGTTCCACATCCCCAGAAGAAGAATGTGAAAGTTACACGAAGAATAGCAAATGCATGTGTTATACTTATAGTGCGCTTGCACATGTCCATTGGAAAGAGAGTTTCTTGCCACCTTTTTCTGAGTGTATCTGTGCGCGGCAAAAGACAACGTGTAATCCGGCACTCGTTCCAGTTTTCCATAGTGCAGATGAATCTTTTACGATGCAAAGGTTCATTCCACTTGACTATGTGAGTCCTGACATAAGTTGCAACAGGCTTTAGTAACTGCCTGTAAAATTACTTCGAAGGCGGCATACGGAAGCGATCGTAAAGTGATGACGCAATATTGCAGGTGTTAGCGGAACTGACATTGAAACGGCTGTATGAAACATGAATATGACTCGATACTTGTGATGCTGCACGCGATGTTGTTGGTTTCTTGTGGGTTACCATGATTTGAAGAGATCTAATCCACTGGATCTAGTGAAGCGGGTCTTGAAAAATAATAGCGCTTTCATAAGTGAATTTCCAACGAAGGCTCCCTTAGCTGATGCTACACAACCGAATGAGTAATCGAGACCAAGAGTTTTCGCAGGTGCACCCAGATCGATAAACAACTACTCGGCGTACGTTTTGATAAACTATTTCTGATAGATCCGTTCTTCCTAAAATTGCATTTAATACTGTCATGTGGAACAGAGAATGGAGAACTGTGACATTGTTTAAACGGAATCGCTTTCCGGTTGATATAGCCTCACGCATCAAAAGCCATCTGACTGAGTGCGCACTCCCTATCAACCCCTGAAGTTGACACTGTTACCGGGGTTGTGTCGGTTGTCGACCTTGCAGATACTGTTGGTTGTACGTGTTCGGTTGCAACTGTGGCAGAAAAGGCGACGTGCTTTGTGATGGGTTCTAACGAAGCAGTTGGGCAAAGTTCATATTGTGATGTGCAGGCGCTATGCTAAAAGAAATGAAAGTTTTTACTATTAAATGCACACGCTGTTGGCGGTTTCTGACTATTAATTCGCAGTAATGCAATAAAAATGTGTTAGATTTTGTTGAGGAAAATCTGTATATTATTTTGTACGAGTGGAGGTCCGCCTCCGTTTGCTATTGGTTGTTGCATGCGTACACTTCGTACTAACGGTTGCCTATAAAACGCAGCGTCCATCGGTGCTGCGGATTATTCTTGCCAGTTTCAAGAATTGTGAACAGTTTTCCTTCTGATTAACTTCTATGTGATTAAATTTTCCCCTCTTGAGTTAGTTGCCTTCGTAATGCCGGGATCAAGATCAGCGCCTTCTAAATCCTCCATTCAGAAGATGACAGTCCCTGAATTAAGGGAGGAATGTAGAGAGATTGATGGCAAGAGAGGTACCGGCAACAAGAACGCACTACGCAAGCGGCTTTACCACCACTATGGCATCCAGTCCAGGAATTCATCCAAGGAGGATTTATCCCGGAATTCCGGACGGAAAAGCCCCCCCCGTTGACAACGGCGACGTTACCGCTACCGCAGATGCCACTGGCAAGGTCACCATATCAGATTTAACCGCCGAGCTGAACATTTCCGCTGACGGCAGTGCAGAACTGTTTTCGGCGGGCTACCGGATCGCGGATGATCTTTGGAAGCTCAGTGAACTCCCGGATTTCCCCAAACAGCTTGATTTTTTATCTGTGCCACGTGACCGGAATGAGATCCACCATTACATTATAAAGCGCAACCCAGTTAAGCAGCCTGTGTCCCGCCGCCCATCAACCAGCGATGATCTTCGCCACCTCCTGAATGATCGTTCTGAATCTGCACAGCGCAAGGCTCCCGCCCCTGCTGCACAACGCAACCAGGCACCTCGTGCTCCCAGTGTGATCATCTACAGCGGGAATCCCGCGCCCTTTGTCCAAGCCGCGTTTCCTGATCTGCGTCACACATTAATCATCGCCGCCACCAGGGTGAGTCGGGTAGTAGAGCAAGTAGTCGTTCTGATAGTAGCTCACGATCTCGTTCACGCTCTAGAGGTCATAAGAGTACAAAGCATGCCAGTCTGTCGACGAAAGCCCGTAAACTACCGGAACCGTACAAATTTGTTAACTCCGAATCAACCTTTAAAAAATCAAAGGTGAAGCATACCGACATAAGTTTGAACGAATTTTTCGCTCACAATTTTAAGACCGCAGTACGCTCGGCCAAAACTGCCTCAGGAGAATTTTCGGAATCTCTCTTGCAGTTTTTGGAATACAATGAATACTTAGCAAGCATGCGCTGCACGTTCTCCGATCAGTCTGTTTTAAAATATGATGCGGAATTAAGACAGTCGGCGTCTGCCGAAAAATTTGACTTATGCGATCAGTATGCACGACTTTCGATCTCTGCAAAACATTTTCACGCCGGGTCCCGTCGAACAGATAATGGACAGTTCAGAAAGCCCCCTCGGGTGCTAGAAACTCTCGCAATTTTGTTTCTTCTAAATATAAGCATGCGTGCTGTTTTCTGTGGCAAGACAATCGGTGCACAAAACGCCCAAACGAATGCCAGTATCCGCATGTTTGTGGCGAGTGCAACGGGAATCACCGTGCGGTAAACGCAATAGAGGTAGCGGAAATCAATCCCTTGCCTGACTGCAACCCGGCGGCGATGACGATACTTGCTTGTGTAATATTTGTTCAAATTTTGTTCGATTCTGTTTGGACGATGACCTTGTTCAGCGTTGTTCACTTACAAAAGCGTTTTATAACTGGGTTAGATTGGTTGGTCACGATCCGGATGCAGACTTTATTTTGAATGGGATTGCGTTTGGTTTCAAGTTAGTTCCGGACATTGCTACTGTCTCGCCAGCAGACTGTCCCAATTATCGTAGCGCGCTAGATCCGGCTGCAAAAGCAACTTTAGACAAACTCTTCTCTGAAGAGCTTGAAAAAGGTCGCATAATAATGCAGAACAAAAAGCCGCTGCGTGTACAGTCCATCGGTGCTGTGCCAAAGAAGGGATCCGGGTCTTTCAGACCGATCACCGATTGCAGCAGGCCAGCCAATTGTTCGCTGAACTCTTTTATAGAAACAGATACCTTTGTTTTTGAATCAGTTGACGACGTTATAGAATTCAGCACGCCAGACTGTTTTTATGCCGTTGTTGATATCAAGTCCGCGTACCGGTCTGTGCCTGTTTACCTCCTCATCGAGAGTTGCAGGGATTTATATGGACTTTTGACGGAGATAATGCGGCTGTTTATTATGTTGATTGTTTCTTGTGTTTTGGTCTTTCGAATGCACCTGCAATTTTTCAAAAAATTTCTTTAGCTGCTGCGCGTATAATCCGCAGTCGTGGCCACAAAATAGTTGTGTACCTTGACGATTACCTCATAAAAGCAGATAGTCATATTTCTTGCGCCGACGTGATGCAAGAATTGATTGAACTGCTTGTCGACCTCGGGTTTGAGATCAGTTGGGAGAAGATTCAGGGTCCTACTTCTAGAATCACGTTTCTCGGGCTTATTATCGATTCGAATTTGCAGCAGATCGAACTTCCCGAACAGAAAGTGATAGAAATAGGCGATCTCGCGATGTCCCTCAGTAAGCGAATAAAGGTTACCAAACGCGAATTGCAAGTATTTGCGGGTAAAGTTTCCTTCGCTGGTAGGGCAATATATGCCGCGCGAACGTTTACTCGTATATTTTTTGATAAAATCGCTCTTTTAAAACGTCCTACTGATCACGCTAGGTTGTCAAAATTGCTGCGAAACGAACTCGATTGGTGGGTAAGCTTTGCACCTGCCATGAACGGTTCTTGTCAGCATAAGTTTTCCAAGACTCGCCCGACTCGTACAATTTGTACCGACGCGTCATTTTCCGGGTTCGGAGCCGTTTCGCAAGGTGTATGGTTAGCTGGCTGCTGGGAAAGCTCAAAGAAACCTCCAGCAGGATTCGAGCAGAACTGGATGCCGGCGCCGCTTCTCGATAAATCGTTCATAGAAAATATCAATTTTCTCGAGTTAGTAGCATCCTGCATTGCTATCGTAGCGCTGGCACCAACGTTGTGTGGATGCAAAGTGGTCATTAAGTCTGACAATACGCAGACAGTGGCGTTTTTGAATCGTGGCACCACCAAAAACGTTATGGCGTTAAAATGGCTGAAGCTGGTTTGTTATGCAAGTATAGTTTACGACTTTAGAATGTTCGCAGTTCACTACGCTGGAACACTGAACGTGGCCGCCGATGCGCTCAGCAGGCTTACGGAAAGTGAGCGTTTTGCGGCGACGTTTTTTGAACTTGATGCGTTGCAATTTCCGGGTCAAAAAGTAGCGCAGTCTTCGCATTTTAGTTACCCCAATTCAGTGTCTGGACGCGGAATTGACGAATTTGCGCCTTGGGGCCATGGCACCAAGCACGCAGAACACTAGACGGTATCAGTGGAATCTCTTTGTACAGTTCTGTCACGGATTCAACCTGGAATATCTGCCGGCAACAGAGCACACTGTTGCACTTTACATAGCATACTTAGCACGTTCATTAGAATACAGCACTGTTTTGAATTATGTTTCTTCGCTAGTATCCTTTCATGAGTATCATAATCACTCAGCTCCTGACCTCAGTAATTTCTTGATAAAGCAGTCCCTCTCAGGGTTGCAACGTATACGTCATAAGCTTCCGAATAAGCGACTGCCTATTTCTTTATCACATCTTAAAGTGTTGCAAGGACATCTACCGGCCTTGCCAGAAACACAGCGCTTGGCCTTCTGGGCCGCGTGTTTAGTCGCATTTTTAAGTTTACTGCGTAGCTCTAATCTGTTTCGAAATCGCACAGAAAGTTACCTAAAAATTTCTGATGTTACTCTTGATAACTCCACGTTATTTTTACGCGTAAAAGTGCTTAAAACTGCTCGTCATCTATCGGATCAGATCGTTGTTCCAGTGCCACGCTTAACAAAAGGTCACATTCTTTGTCCGTACCGGGCTGTGCGAGACATGCTGGCCGAAAGTAAAGCGGTTGGCTCTGCTGC
The DNA here is from genome assembly GCA_034698045.1 of Paramacrobiotus richtersi. NCBI lineage: Eukaryota > Metazoa > Tardigrada > Eutardigrada > Parachela > Macrobiotidae > Paramacrobiotus > Paramacrobiotus richtersi. The sequence continues at coordinate 10,613 of JAQGAU010002539.1, forward strand.
ATTGTTCAGTTATCGTGAATCTGGTGTTATTGTACCACTTTCGGGTTCTAGGTTTAACCAACTTCTCCGGATGGCCTTATCCGACGCCGGTATTCCGCCACACAAATTTTCCGCGCATAGCTTTCGGGGCGGGGCTGCCACCTTTGCCGCCGAACTGGGGATTCCAAAGGAGGTGCTGAAGGCACAAGGAAACTGGACAAGCGAGTGCGTCGAGACCTACATTCAACGTTCGGAACCTCGTCGAGCCGAATTTGCCACCATGTTTGCCAACGGTATTCTGTTGCAGCCTGACCAGTACCCCACGTAAGCCGTTTTTGCCCTGCAGCTGTTTCCCCCTTGGGTGTTTGGATGTTTCTGATGTGTTGGCGACCGCTTCGCCCAGGTTGTTTATGAATAAACTCCCGACGCCCCTGGATTCTGTTTTGTTTGTGTGATCGTATAAGTAACAAAATAATGTGTTAGATTTTGTTGAGGAAAATCTGTATATTATTTTGTACGAGTGGAGGTCCGCCTCCGTTTGCTATTGGTTGTTGCATGCGTACACTTCGTACTAACGGTTGCCTATAAAACGCAGCGTCCATCGGTGCTGCGGATTATTCTTGCCAGTTTCAAGAATTGTGAACAGTTTTCCTTCTCCCTTTCCCGCCCTAGTTCCTTCTTTCTGATGTGGATGTTTCTGACGTGTTGGCGACCGCTTCGCCCAGGTTGTTTATGAATAAACTCCCGACGCCCCTGGATTCTGTTTTGTTTGTGTGATCGTATGAGTAACAAAATAATATTGTATGATCTGCGGGCGTATGGTGCATGCGCTTCTCTCCAGACATATTTTTGTTTATTAGACACATCATGATGCCTCCTGTAAAAATTTTTGAGTGTGTCTCTATGATCTTGGTCGTGTAAGCGCCTCCTTCTTCTTATTGTCAGTGCTACTTTAAAAGCCTTTAAAAACAGAAAAGCGGTTAGTTTTCCGTCTTCCAGTTGTGAATTTTTTATACGTCTTTTGCAAGGCGTCTGACTAATTGCCCCCAAGTACATGTGCTTGGTATTACGTTCCCCATATCATCGAAACGAGAAGGTGAGTGCACGAATCAATATGCCTTAGAAATATAAAATAGGTGGAAATGTTGCAATAAAAATGAATTCACCAACAATGCGTTACAACAGCCACCAACACCACTAACAGCAGTTTCATTTCCGTTTTACGCTAGATTTCAGACATCAGCTGTTGATGTCTGTTTCTTTGCCGTAAGCGGAACTGAGACACAAATGGATTTCATTGCGAACAGACTGCACTAAGCGTTCTTTGTGTTGAGTAGCATCGTACGATAGATGCCTTATATTAAAGGATATATTGCGTAATTACTGTAATCTATTCTGCTAGCGGACAATAGTAGTTCTTTTCTAGTACCGCGCCGAACGCATGATGATGCTGCACTGACAAACTTCTTTCATGAAATATGCACATGTTTTGAATTTTGCTCGTGCATAACTGAGACGAAACAAATTATTGGTAAACTTTGGCCTTGTACGAAGCGTATTATTAGTACCACTAGCAAATGGTGATACGAAGTGGGCCTGGAATAACAATTTCAGCAGCAGCAAGTCTTAAAATATGGCAACAGCCGTGCGTTCCATTTGTGTGGAAATTAGTGTAAATCAAATTAAAGGCAAACGGCAAACACATATTGTAAATAAAAATGTAAAATAAGTGTCCAGCGGGAGTTAATCGCTGTTTCATCCGAGTTAGTAAAAACCGTTCCCGTATGCTGAGGAGACAAAGAAAAGGGGGAACTTTGAGCATGAGTCGAATGCCTGTTACGCGACGGTTGCCTGGTGATTGTGAGAGCGTAATAACGGACTCATAGACCATGTAAAGCACGGTATGTGGATTGTTATGTAAGTAAATATCTGTTGGGAACCGGATCTTGTACGTCATTTTCAGCTGACTCCAGTGAGATAATTTCGTGAATTTGCCTGGTTGATTTTGGAGTAATATTTTTACTGTGCTGCTAAGACTTGCTCTCCGAACTAAATGTTTTCTTGTCTCATCGCAGCCAGTTTATCCCAGTCGGTGCGTGTCATTACGGTAGAGAGATCGACATTACTTTGAAAATCCGCTTCAAACGCACAAGAAAAACCGGTTCAGGAACCGGTTTCTCCAGTCAGTTCTCCTTCTGAAACGCTATGAAACTGTTTGCAATGAGTTTCAACTGATCTATTGAAAGGGAGTGCAAAAGGCCAAAGGGAAATCCAAAAATGCGATGTGTGCCCATGTTTCGTTAACTCATTCTTGAGGTTCTCGAATTGTCTGACATTTCCGAGAATGCTTTGACGGTAAGCTTCGCTACTTCGGCTCTAAAAAGGTCTTTTGGACACATTAATGACGTCGAGGATGAATTAGTGGTCTGACCTTTGTATTCAATGCATCTGTCGAATGAAATGATTACCGTATGCGGACTAGCTTTGCCGCATCGTAATAGCAGTAAACGTCCTACCCATTTCATTTTATAGCGTTTTTCTTACATTTCAAAAATTGGGTACGGTATCAGGAAAAAAGGTTTCAGATTGGTCACAACGAATAAAAGTTCAGATACCAGAAATTAATCGTGTCCTTTGCGCGAGTATCGCTATTGCTTAAATATCTTTGATTAATTTTTTACTCTCTCCACTAGTGATACCGCTTATGGGCCATGTTTAATGTTTTTGTTGTAGCCTATCATGTCACCAAGAATTTGCCTGTAAAAGCCTTCTGGCAATGTTCCCGCGTAAGCAGAGAAAAAACTCATTTTGGCCCGTCACTCAGCAAAAATTTGTGTGAAATGCAGTTTTCACTGTGGGCCCAAGCTTTGCGCGATTTGGTGATCGGTTCTATGGCTTTATCAAACAACTTCTTGGCGACTTTTAGCTTGCCAGGAGATGTTTCTTGGCTATCACAGAACACCTCTGCAAAATAAATCCTTAAAAAATTGGATTTTTCAATAATGATTTCCTATTTGTTCCCTGATTCGGTCGAGCCCCATGGGCGCGCGTATTAATTCACATGACAGTTTTCTCTTTTGCTGATGGTGTCCGGTGCTAATCTCTTTAGTTCATGTAGTCGTTGCTTATTGCGTCTCCCTGGACAACTGCAGTAGCATGGAAAACGATGGACAAAACTTTCTGCTGCAACAAGTACATAAACTAAGCGGCAACCTGGCGCAGGCCTAACCTACCTATGGCAGGAAAGAGTTACAGATATATCAGAAAAAAGTAGAAGATTTGCTCTGTTGAACGAGTTAGAAAACATGACAATGGTGCAATCCACTGCCGAGCAGCGAAGCACACAACGTTTTTGCATCTCCAAATCCGCATACGGTACATCGTCCACAGACGGGGTGGGGGTCACTTCAGCAGACTGTTTCCTAAGGACATGCTGACTGTACTTCTTAAGGTTTATGTCGAACAGATTCTATCGAAATGAGTCTTTACTACTACTAAAGTACGTACGTTTACTACTAAAAACCGTCAGGACGAAAAACAGTGTCGTCGAACACCCTTTCTCTCAAAGTCCGCTTATATAATTTTGTGAGGCAAAATACCATGTGGCGAAAAGTGTACGGAACATCAGTTTCTCAATCGTCAGATTGCTCTCTGGTGCATCGCCTCGCCCGTCATTTGTGCCGCCTGACCTTTACAGCCTTCAATTTTTTCTTAGCTTAGTTTTTTCTTAGCTGTTTCATACCCATTCGCTTCATACATATACAGGGCGTCGACGCGTCGTAATTAGTTGATTAGGTACTTATGTCGTAAATAATTAATTAATTATGTCGATAAGCGTGTGCTGTGACCGCCACTCAGGTGACGGGTGGTCGATAGTGCTGTTGTGCTTAAAGTAGAAGAGGCCGTAATCGACTTTCACGATCCAGCATGTGCTAAACCTGTAATCGAGCACGTAATTATACATGTATGAAGGCAGAGTGTCTGCAATGACCAGTCACCAGGCTGTCGTCTGCTCGATAAGACGCACTTTAATAATGGTGATTTATTGTCTTTCCGCAACGGGACAACGTCCCCTCTGGGCGTCAGACATAATTCGACAACATCAATACTATAAACAACCATATAGCGCAAACATTTATAGTACAAAAGAAAACAGCCAAGTGACAGAGAACAAAATCCACAGACATCGAGAGAAAGTAAACTAGAGGCGAAATAGCTACAACCGTTGGAATGATCGCCATCGCCACACATCCGGAGACAGAACACCAGCCGGAGCCGTCAAGTATCACAATCAGTGAGCAGCGAAACCGAAACGCCGCACTGAATCCCCGGCATCATGGTCTGGTACAAACATGTACTTACAATGTTAATAAACATATAAGACAGGACAGCCTCGCACCCCATTACAGAGTATCGCGTCATCGGCACATATAGCGTAGACAACTTCGCACTCTTTTACAGAGTATTGCATCATCGGTACACATAACATAGGACAACCTCGCACTCCTTTACGGAGTATTGCATCATCGGCAACAACACACGCGTAACACAAACAACGACGTGTAACCGCTAAAACCGTCCGGACGGAAAACCCGTCCGCCGGACACTTTTCCCCCGCAACCGCTAAAACCGTCCGGA
>JAQGAU010002540.1:0-15229 GCA_034698045.1 Paramacrobiotus richtersi
GTGTCGGTGTTGTAGTAGTAGGTCTCGCCAGTTGGTGCTGGGTATTCCGTCCATGCTGCTGCGTTGTTCTTACGATCCGATGCCAGTTGGCGGATGCGATCCAGGAGAATGATGCGGTCGAAATTCTCTTCGGTTATTGACATGGCTGCGGTTTTGCGGCCGAAAACCGCAGGTTAAATTAAAATCCGACAGAATCAGTAATAATAATTTATCGGTACCATTCCACAACAAATCCACTCAGAGAATTTGAGAAAAAACCAAATCTGAAAATCACCGAAAAGAAAAATTCGATTACTATGAGTGCAGCTTACTGGGCAGTTGGCACTAGCGCCATGTAACCGCAGGCAGATCCGGGTGCGAAAACAAAAACAAACTTCAACCGCGCTTGCTTTCGTGGCTTCCCTTCCCGCCACTAAAAAATCAAAAAAATATTAAATGTACATGCGAGTTATTCCAATTTTACGCTGCAAATTTCCATGCTTTTTATAAAGTGGAATAATCATGCCGTTTTGAGCGGAAGTAGAAAGAACTAGCATAGCTAATGGAAACAGATGCACTAGGCAGCGTGCGTGTATGTCCGGAATAAACGTGCTGTGTGTCGGCGTCCCGGTGTCGTCATCGATTTTGCTCATTTCAACGATTTCTTTAGTCGCTGCAGCGATTTTTGACGTGGTTCTTTCATACCGATGTCTTGTTAGCACTACATTATTTCGGTAGAATTCAGTGACATATATTTGTGTAAAATTTGAAGTTACTCGCATATATTACTCGAAAATGTCTCGTTTTTTCGCCTCGAAAGATTCCGAATCCGAGACCGAGTCGGAGACCTCGGAGGATGAGCGCAAGGTAGCTTCCAAGTTCCAGACATACAACCTCAGCGATGAGGAAGAGGAGTCGAAGCGCACTCTCCGGAGTGCCAAGGATAAGCGATTTGAAGAGATCCAGTCCGTTATCAAGAGCCTGAAGAATTCCAAGAAGATCAAAGATGTCAACAAAGTTCTGGAAGAATTCGACACGTTGACGAAGGTCTTTTCCAAGTCGCAGAAGGTGATCGAGAAGGAAGGAGTCCCTATGTTTTACATCCGATGCATGGTGGAGTTGGATGATTTTGTTAATCAATGCTGGGCAGAAAAAGCAAGTTTGAATAAACTGAATTTGAAGAGTCTGGGAAGCCTGAGGTCTAAATTACGGAAGTACATCAAGGATTATGAAGACCAGATGGCGAAATTCAGGTTGGTTGGCTCACATTTCCCTGTTGTGAACTTGTTCTCAAATGCAGAGCTACAGGCAGTCGGTCAACAGCGCTGTGTTTATGTTTATTTGTATGTTGTATTTTAATTTCATGTATGGTTCTGCCGCATTTCATTTCTTATAAGAATAATAAGAATCGGTGAACTGTAATAATTTAACTTACGTCCATATGATGATGGTCTAATAAACGATTTATCACTGCTGTCTTGTGGCCCGATGGGTCAGTTTTTTGTCTCTGCTTATTTTAACATTTTTTAAACCGTTTCCGTTTATAAATTCAGAATATCTTTTTTTACAGAGAGAATCCAATTGCTTCCGAGGAAGAAGCCGCCGAAGAAGCCGAAGAGGATGAAGACGAAGAGAAATCAGACTCGGATGAGGACTCGGATGATGAAGACAAGGCGGTCAAGAAGAAGACAACCGCCAAGAAGCCAGCCCGATCCGCCGAGGATGGCGGTGAGGACAGCGATTCGGATATGTGGGCGTCCGACAGTGATGAAAGTTCGGACGAAAGCTCTGATGAAGAACGTTATAAAGACGATCCGGCTGCCCGGTTCAGGAAGAAAGCATCGGATAAAGATGAGGAGAAGGGCCTGAAGAGGACTGCAAAAGACAAAGATCGCGAGAAAAAGGTACTCATTTCGTGTCGAAATGTATATTTATTTATTTTCATGATCTCATTTTCATAGTTATTTTCATGATGTTTTGACAAAAATCTTTGAAAATGTCCATAATTAAACAAAATATTTTGGTGGCTACGATTATGATTACGAAACAGGAGTCTTTATTGATTCTGATCACTGTTTGCCTAATATTGTCGTTTTTGCATTGTAGTCACGTCCCAGGCGTGAAAAAGTCAAGGTGGTGGGCGAGGACGGATTTATTATGATCGTTGATAAGCCGAAGCTCTTCAGTAAAGAGACGGACATCACTCACGCCGTTGTCCTGAAGAAACTCAGCGAAATCATCTCGCAGCGTGGGAAAAAGTCCACCGATCGTCAGGAGCAGATCGAACTGATTGAGGAGCTGCGCGTGGTGGCACGGCGTGCCGATCTGGGTCCGGCCATTGAAATCAAGCTGATTATGAGCCTCGTGGCGTCCGTGTTCGACTACAACCCCAATGTGGCATCGTACATGAAAGCGGAAATGTGGCGGCGTTTGCTGGCGGCCATTGCTGACATGGTCAAGTTTTTGAATGAGCATCCGGAACTGGATGTCGGAGATCATGTTGGGGAGGATCAGGAGAACTATGAGGTGAATGGTCAACCGCTGCGGGTCCATGGGATGCCTCTGGCGTTGGTGGAACGAATGGATGAGGAGTTTGTCAAGATTCTTCAAAACTGTGATGCGCATTCGCCGGAGTATGTGGAGAATTTGAAGAGTGAGCTGAAAGTGTGCACAATCATTGACAGCATGATGGTACGTGGAGAAAAAGCTGTAGAAACTAGTGTTATTTCTGGATATTGACTTTGAAATTGGAGATTTATTTTTTTTTTCATTGGAACTTTTACTTGAAATTGTTCAGTTAACGTAACAAAGACAATTTAAAAAGGAAATTTTTTACTTTCGAATAGATTATAATTCGTTTTGTGTCCTGAAGGGTTACTTTTTCATTCTCGCGATAAATAGTCGATTATTTGTTGAAATACTGTGTGGTTTCAAATTGTTCACTTACAGAACTACCTGGAATCCACGGACGCTGAACCGGCTGATTTGTGTCGCATTTACGAACGACGCATTACACATCTCTATTACAAGATCGATTATCGGTTTATGGAAGTCCACAAGAAAGGTCAGAAGGTTTCCGGAGAAACCTCCCTGGATATTATGGATCGTCTGTGTACCTTCATCTATAACAACGACGAAACCGATCGTATCCGGATGCGCGCGATTCTGATGCGCGTGTACCATTTGGCTCTGCACGATAAATGGTATGCCGCTCGGGATCTGATGTTGATGTCGAAAACTCAAGAAACCATCCAGCTGGCCGATCCTCCGACCCAAGTGCTGTACAACCGGGCCATGGTCCAGCTGGGTATCAGCGCTTTCCGCCAAGGTAAACCTACCGTTTGGAAAGAGATTTCTGACTTCCGATTTTTCGCGAATTTTTTTTTGATGATTTATGTTAAAATTGATGAAGTTTTACATATTCTTTGATACGCCTAATCAAAGATTTTGAACGAAATTAAAATCAAGTGATAATATCTTTCTTAGAATAGAGAACGTAAGACTGCCGTTTCCGTTTTCCCCTTTTTGCTGCTGGGTAATTACGATAAGGGGACTGAACGCAGTATTTTTTTCTCAGTTTCACACTATTTGCATTCGATTCGATACTATTCGATTATCATGATTTTCACAGTTTGCTAGTAGAAAAATGATACGTAAATTGCTGTCTACAAGAAATTTCGTGTCTTCAGGAAACGTTAACGAAGCCCACAACGCCTTGATGGATATCCAGAGCAGCGGTCGCCCCAAAGAGCTTCTCGCGCAAGGCCTACTTCCGGTTCGTCAACATGAACGCAGCGCCGAGCAGGAGAAGATTGAGAAACGCCGGCAGATTCCCTTCCATATGCACATCAATCTGGATGTCCTGGAGTGTGTCTACTTGGTGTCGGCCATGTTTATCGAGGTTCCATACCTCGCGGCACACGAAAACGACCAACGTCGCCGAATTATTTCGAAATATTTCTACCATTCGATGAAGCAGAGCGAGCGCCATGCACTGTCCGGTCCGCCCGAAACCCTGCCTGAATACGTGATTGCGGCGAGTAAATCCATGAAGACGGGCGATTGGAAGAAGTGCCGGGAGTATATTTTGTCGGAGAAGCTGTGTAAACGCGTTTGGGATTTCTTTTATGAAGCGGATAAGATTAAGGCGATGCTGGAGAGGAGGATCCAGGAGAATAGTCTGCGGTGTTTCATGTACACCAACTCTGCGTTTTATGATGCCATTTCCGTGAAGACGTTGGAGACCATGTTTGTCTTGAGCAAAGAGGTAAGCGTTTGTTACAGAATTGCACGAAACGTCGTTCTATGTTGTTAACATTTCTGTCCAAATGCAATTCATTCTAGAGGGTTTTCCAAAAATAGCAAAATATTTTCTCTTGCCCGATTTCGGTAGAACTAAGTGCTAACGGAAGGGCACACCGATAGAGATTTTAAGGATCATTAATTATGACGATTTTGAAATTTTTGAAGTTGATTAATTTTAGCACTGAACATTCTGTATCTGCTGGCGGTTGATTTCTTTTTTTCTGGAAAATTATATTTTTATTTTCTTACCTGGTTATTTTAGCTCAGAAAGATTTGTCATTTATGGCATTTTTATTAAATAAAATTTGATGGGACATTATTAAATTAGATTTGTTAAATTCAATCAAAAAAAACAAAATTAAGTTTGATGGGACATTATTAAATTAGATTTGTTAAATTCAATCAAAAAAAAACAAAATTAAGTTTGATGGGACATTATTAAATTAGATTTGTTAAACTAAATTGAAAAAATTAAATTTGATGGGACATTTTTTGTAGGATATTCTGAGCCTAATCGGCAAGATGATCGTCAGTGAAGACCTGGCCGCGTCGGTCGACGCCCCCAGCCAGACGGTCATCATGCACCGGACTGAGCCGAGTCGTGTGCAGCAGTTGTCGCTGCAGCTGGCCGATAAGCTCATCAACCTCGTGGAGAACAATGAGAGAATGCTGGAAATGAAAAATCCCACCTATCAAGGGCGAGGCGGAGGGAAGGGCAACTGGCAGGATCGTCGGCAGAACCGCGAACACCGTGAGCAACGGGAACAGCGTGAAGTCTCGGGGTATTAGTTTGTTGATTTGTTGTGATTTTGGTCGTTTTCCCGGGAGGTTTTGCTAATTTTTTTGCGTTAATTCGCCTTTGTATTTTAACTTTATTGCTGACTGCTTTTCATCCTAGTTTCGCGTATCTGTTCTATGGTTTCTTACATCGCAGATGAAATAATAAAATGGACTTATATTATGCAACATATACCATCCGATACAATGTAAATTCCGGTAAAGTTCTTGACGTTACATGCATAGTTCAACCAGGATATCAGGGTCCAGCTTTGATTTTCGTACATGTCTCTGAACACCAGTTCCGAATTCTATTCAAACTGTTTGTGTTGGTTGCGTCTGTTTGACTTTACTCGCTCAAGTGTTGAAAATTGAAGCGGACTACTGTTTTCCACAGAACTTGATATTTTGCACACGGTAGCGCAGCGAGGATACGTTTCGTGTTTTGCCCCTTTGATCTGTCCCAGTAAATTGTGGAGTAATACGCACAGCATAGGTTGAGTTCAGAAAACTGACTTTAATGTATTCACAACAAGATCTTCTCGATAGGTTAACACATTTTCATCGAGGTCAGACAGTGTACCAGCCGTCAACAACAATCGCACTCATCAAAATGTACACGCATAAAAATACTGTACAGCCGATCAACAGCTTAAAAACAATAAAAATTACAAAAAAATACGCACAGTTCCCTTAACAATCACATGCAGCTACGGGACACACGACCTTTACTTCCACCAATTATTGCCATAGCCACTGAAAGGTCCATAGCCACCATAACCATAATCGCCCCAGTTGTTGAATGGGTAACCGCCGTATCAGTCCCCAACAGTCGCCAACAGTCCCCAAAACACAGATAGCATTTCCTCGTTGAATTTCCACGCTAATCCGTTGCCGTAAAAATTTCATAATATTTGTAAGCAGTTCCTTTACTCTCATTGCCAGAGTTGCCTTTCCGATGCTTCTCTTTGACACTGCATCGATGCGCTTCTCACGAATTTCGAACCGCGTACTCGTGTCCTTCAACGGTATCAGATTGTGCATGTAGGGCGGCACGTTGAAATCTTTCCGGTTCCAGATCTTAAACAACCAGACCGCATCCTTTTCGCGCCGTCGATGGAACACTGGTATTGTACATAGCTGACCGTACAGTTGCGGTGTTACCCGCATGTAACCCGTTTGTGCGATACGTACTACGCTTCAACTGTCACAAGCTATGCTTCTATATTGTTTTGAGTATTTCAGTACTTAGCCGAGTCAGCCCTGGGGTGACTGGGGCTGTATGTGTGACTGTTCGATAGGTTAGTTAGTTATTAAGTTCGTTACTACACGCGCATGATATGTCCTTGTTTGGTTGGTTTTACTTAACTAGGTCGGTCACTAGTTCACTCTTCCCCCAGGAGGACACCCGCGCAACCGCTTGCACCTACTTCTGTCCACCCGGGTCCATCGCCTTCGTGCATGCTCCCGACTCTATTAACCAGCACCCCGGACGGGAACGCAGCTAGCAAACACAATATGTATAACAGTTCTATACACGATATGCCAAACGATATGCGGGGTTGATAGGATAGACGATTAGGGCCAGATGTATAATTCATGCATTACCGCCAGGCTAGAAAGCATTGCGACTAATGGATTTATTAATATAATGCTACAGTAGCCAAAGCCTACTTAAAGGCACTTGCAAAAGGACAACAAAGTCCTATCAGCCATGGGAGATTGTACTGGTCTGCTATCCAGATAGGCTGCGCCAGCATGGCTGTGAGCAGTCCCTCCGTGGATCGAAAGGCTGCCTAATAGCAATCCTTGACATTCTTTGACTGTCTACGGGGGTGACTCCGGCAGAGGCCATTGTCGGGTGGTATTAAGCTGCCTCAGTCCTAGGATCCTCAGGATGCCGACCGGCGCAGTTACTGCAGGGCGGTGGGTAATGCTTAAAATAAGTAACCTTGCATTCTTTCTCTTCGATCCTTTACGCAACCATCGGTGTGCACAGCAAATAAGCAGCCTATCTTAATTGCGACACTTTCAACGGCAGACATAGCGAAGAACGTGAGCCGTTTTGTCTAATTTTCGTTCTGCTGATCCGGTGTTATGATTTAGTGATGAGGCTGTTCAATGTGTTCATACCTCTAGACTTACTGCCATACTGCTGCTGTCAACAGGTAGTTTTTAATCAATGCTCCCGTCCGTCTGTCTGCCAAACGAGCAGGACAAAATTGAGGGACTGAGCGGACATTCGTTAATGTTTTCCCGCTGGTTTTTACGGGAGGACGACGTGGGGAACGCTGAACGAAAGACACAGGTAATCGGAAGGTTACTCAACGATTTCGTGGTGTCATCGCACGTGCTTGATTTGCCTTGATGGAGCTTCCATTCGCATCGAGACGAGCCTGCATGATCGCAGCTAAAATGTGAATGGTAAAATGAAAGTTCTAATGAAAGCGTTATTAGGAGCAAAACAACACAGCTCGAACGCCAATAATTGGAGCACTTTTAATTGGCCATTTGGAGCAAAAGACTGCGCGTCTATGTGCAACATCATAGTACGTTAAAGTATCTAGATTAATATCATTCGTGACCATTTTGTTTTTTGCATCACCAGCGACAGAATTTCAGCCCGTATCAATCCAGCTGACAAAGAAACACATGAATTGCCGTAGTATCATTTGTTCAGTCCGATAATACCGTCTAGAGCTTGCTTTCAACTGCACCGCGCAAAAACTGAGTTGTACTAGTTGCCTTTCGAGTTGTAGTCGTCGATAGGGATAACTGTGCGGTGGCCGCCCGCTGCATTGACAATCCAGTCCGCGAGGCAGTCCATTTCCCGCATGTGATAATCTGCAGTGCCCTCCTGCCGTACGCCGGAATAACAATGCAGTAAACATAGAAGCTCAATGCATAATTCGCCCAAAAGCAGTGGAGCTCAACAACGTTAAACACTACAAACCATTCATCGGGTATTCGATAGGCGCAAAAACCCTCACAGATAAAAAATATTGTATTTGGAGACTTGAGGCACAAATTAAAACAACTGGTTATTATCAGCATGCGGACTGCAGTGTCCTCCTGTGACGTTCCTCCGTGGGATCGAAAACAGTCGACGCTTTGCGCGGCTCCTGGATTGCGGTCGCTATTGGTGTTTTGGCGATGGTGGACAATTGCCGGTATGCGAACTTTTGGCCTGATGCGAACGGACTTGTTCGTTCGCAGTAGAAGATAGGTAATAATCAAACCGTTGCTCAGCATAATGGCAAAGAATGTGATCAACCATGTAGCAGTCTGTAAAGAAATGCATATGTACAGGACCCACTGTACAGCACTTTTCGGTTCCCGTGCTATAATTAGTTTCCTTACCAAACTGTGCGTATTAATCGCATTCCACTGTCTGAACCAGTTCTGGCTGTGAAATCTGCTAATAACGTCACCGCCAGCCGCATCAACCATTCCCTGTATGAAGTCGAACAGGTTCGCCATCATTGCCAGCAGGACAAGGGTCACCATCACAATGCGTGCTCGCATTTTCAGAAAGACTCTTCGACTTTCGAACGGATATCGTAAACCGAAGAGCTGCGCCACATTCAGTGCCAACAGTGCCCTATAGCATAATGAAGGGGATTTCCGACAGAATAGGGGATAGAATCTGTATTTACGATGTTCTCAGTTAGGATGGACAGAGCTGGATTTGAGGAGAAAGTTGTAAAACAGGCAGACTTACCAGTCCGAAGACAGTAGGCTGATTTCGCTAAACGTCGCAGGGACGAATGAGTATCGCTTTGCCGCTGCGTTCTAGAAGAAAAGTCCAAGTGAACTACCTTGTCTAGTGTTTTGATACCAAACACTCACCGCACCGGGTTCAGCAGTTGATTTTAAGCAAGTCCTACGAACTACCTAATTATCGATCTGGTAACGGCAGACTTACCTTGGACCGGGAGCATAAGTAGTATATGAGGTTAGTCCATCTGAAAACAGAAATCTGAGCTGATTGCGAAGGTTCAAATCACAATACTGTGCAATCTCGATAACAAGCTTTTTATTTCAGCCCAGTCAGCGACCTCGATCTCGTAGGGCACAGTGTATCCATCGGTAACTTAGCAAAGCGCTACACCGTCCCGGTCAGACTGTTTCACTCGGGTTTCGAACGTCGAAGTTTGACTAGAAAAGTTTCCGAAGCAGCGTGTTCCATAAGACTGCGTCAGCTGGCTGGGTTGAGACTCAAAGCTTATTATCGTGAATACACTATACTTTTAGTAATCGCAGGTATCGTACCAATGCATGGCATGGCATATTTAACATGCATCGGTTACCTTGATAGTTGATTTTCTCTGGATTATTGTTGTATTAAATCTGAGAAGTTTTGCGCGTTCGCTGCTGCTGGTCTCGAACCGCAGTTGTAATGGCTACCCCAGCCAACAGCGATGATCAGGAGTTTGACGTTTGGATAAAACGTTGAGTTATTTGAGAAGGAAATGTGTTTAAAGTTTTCACCGTTATTGCGCAAAAGCCGGCTGTTGCGCGGACGGACGACTTGTTGCAGGCTGTATATTATTGGTGTTTTGGCTGTTACAGATAACAGAACAGCTATGGCAGGTGTAACGTTTGCAGATACGCAAATGCTTCGGTTTCGCCAGTAATTATGGCAGTGTATAGGAAATCGCCTAAACAGTTTGCTCAAGGTGCTCGTACACGTACTTGTACCTACATGGCTGCCATATCGAGCGCTGCCATCGACAGAAGAAATGTCCCTTGGTAAGTTGTACGTTTCCACAACAGCAAAATATTTAGTCCATTTCCCATCGTGCACAGTACAACCCAGATCGGAGTGAGGATTTCGGACACATGGTGACGCGTACTGGAAGAAACGTTTCTTGCCGTCGCCCAGTCACATGCCGGGTAATAGCTCACGTTTTGTGTGGCGTTCGAAGCCATTCAAACCGCATTGCAAGTGAATAATAAGATTAATGCTCAGAATACACGGTCAGCCAAAGATTTATACGCTTCTTGTAGCTATAGAGCTGGACACAAACATGAATGTGCGGAACGAAAGCTTTTAAAGTGCAGTTTGCGTTTATACATTGGGGAGAGAGCGCCGCAGCTTTTTGATTATGGAAAACTTATGACAGGCTCTAATTTCATTATTGTACCGGGTGCGGCGCAGAAATTGGCGGTGCAGACATTCGCAGATCATTGCCTACTGACGATAGACAGACATCTCATGCATACTGAAAATGAAAGAGCGACTTTCTAGCTCTCGGAATATGTGCAGGTTGTCAGTGTACCATTTTCGGGTCGAAAGTTATAGCCCACTGAACTTTAGGGGGTGTGGAAATATCTTGGCGGGAGTTTTGAAAGTTTAAGCGAGTATGGTTGAGCATCACAAATAACAACCGCCATCCGTTTGCTGTTAAACGGTGCACCTACATGCAAATTCTCATATCCCTTAAGATGCGTTTGAAAATTGTAAACCTAAATCCTTTTAGAACGATATGAAATTTGAACCATTTCATTTCTCAAAGTGGCCAAAATGGCGGCGTAGATTGAATCACTGTGGCTTGCCGCAGACAAAGCCTGATGTACACTTCCTCTACGTCGTTTGAGAGAGCATGTAATGGGCGTCGGAAATATATATCACTTGCCCAAATGCCGTCTGATTTTCAGGACTTATGGATAACAACGCAAAAGACACCCTGAAATCGCGCCGCCACTTTCATTTTGTGAAGACTCCAAGTACCCGCTGTGCTCTGCTGTGCACAGTCTAAGACTGACCTTTTCTCCACAAGAAAGCTGACTCAATGTACTACTAAAAATGATAGCTTGTGTGTATTTAAACATGCATGTCTGTGCATAAAAATTTTTCATTAATTTCCGAACATTTTTTTATGCTCAAAATCCGCCAAAACTTTCATCTGGTGCATTGCATTAAAAATCACAGAAAATTTCAGAACATCACCACCACCAAATAATTACATTGATTCATGTAGAGCATGAAATTACCTTCAAAACGTGTCTAAGATCACTTTCGAAATTTCTCTGCTTACACCCAAAATTGCCGTCCAATTGGACCGCCAATTTTTGCGCCGCACCCGGTACACGATAAGTTACAGCAACACGGTTACACGAACAAACTTGCCAGCAGCAAGAAGTCAGTTGTATTGTTAGGGTTGTGTACGGCCTGTGGCGGCATCAAAAGACCGAAGAACCGAAATAAACAGACTTAAAAAGCGGAAAACAACTGGCCTGAGGGTAACAGCTGTGATTCTGTGAATGTACGCTACTAGCGTCACCACTCATATGTTTCCAGTTTGTAGTATTTCGTAGCTTAACAACAAGTATACCAGGTATAATATGTGTGCTAAATCAGGCCGATCACTAGTTCACTCTTCCTCCTGGAACGACACCCGCGCTGCCGTTTTCCCTTCTTTCTGCCCACTCGAATCCGACACCTTCTTGCCCCGGCCCCCATTGACTAGCACCCCGGGTGCAGACGCCGCTGGCACCATGGAACTCAGCCGCCTGTCCGGGATATACTCGCTGGGCCAGACGGTGCTGCGACGGTGGAGGAAGCGCCCATCCAGACTATCATGCCGCATCTCCACCTCCATCTGAAAAGGCCGCTGCGACATGGTGATGGCGAAACCGTTGGACTGGATGTCCAGTGAGGGCAGGTCGTCGTCGGCGGGGGCGTGGACGCTGACGCGCTGCAGGAGGTTGGCCACCATCAGGAAGAGGTTGGCGCGCGCCACGCGCTCCCCCATGCAAACTCGCCGGCCGGCGCTGAAGGCTACGAAATGCTCGGGTACCCGCAACTGACCCTCGACGATGAAGCGCTCCGGACGGAACTTGTGTGGGTCATCCCATAGGCTGGGATCGTAATGGATGGAGAAGAGGTGGGCCACCAGACGAGTGCCTAGAAACGAAAGGCAATGTCCAAAGAAAATAATGCTTTTAACTTTGGTGAACCTTTTAAAGAAATTGTCAACTTTTGTGCGCATTTTCAAGATCTTTTTTTATTTTCGCAACTTTCCACACCCTTTTAGTCTTACGAAGTTTTCGCTACATGCTGTGCTGCATATAATTATGAAACTTGTTTTCTACTTATTCCTAATCGAAGAAATTAATATCTGCCGCTGTGTGTACAAGTGACCTTTAGGTATACTGTATCCCGCGATGGTAGTATCGACGACGGTGTAGTGCGGGATGCCGATCGGTCCGCCAGGAAACATTCGCATCGTCTCCAGAACCACCGCTTCCGTATATCTACAAATTATATAAAACCCGTTACTGCCGGTACTGTTAGATCAAGGCGTTATACTTCATTACGGTAAATCGTCCCGATTGTCCAGTGTGATGGCGGTGTTACGGCCGACCATCTCATCTATCTCCATCTGCATCCGGTACTGGACATCTGGCTTGCGGATGATGATCGCCAGTAGCCTACATGTACGAGAGGCTGTACGTTCAAATACGCTGGCTATACAGTTTCTACATGCACTGAACCGGGCCAAGTATCCCAGTTCTGTATCTGTATGTATCGGCAATTTCCAGATACTATATCCTTACAGAATGCTGTCTAGATAGATAGCACCGTATTGGCCGGAGGAAAATTTAGCAGTGTATTCGGGGAAAGCGCGTACGTGCGCTATGTACAGTACATACCACGCAGTAATACACGACACACAGTACGGTATATTATCGGGTAGTCCACACGTGTATATATCTATGACAGTCTATGAACGAACGAACCATGTGAGTGTGAGTGTACTGGTCTCGTATCCCGCGATAAACAGCGCCAGCATTGCAATGGGCAGTCTCTCCATGGAAAACGCCTCCCGCTCCAAGTACCCCTCCTCTTCCGCCGCCGTATGCCGATCCATCCACATATCCATGAAATTCCTGGGCATCCCTTTCTGCCAGCTCGCTGCGTTCTCCGTGACCTGTTGGCGCATGTACTCGGTCACGAACTTGAAGCCCTCCCAGCATTCCTTTCTGGACTTGCGTGGAATGAACTTCAGGAGCGGGAACGCCTCGTCCAGTTTGCTGTTCATGAAGAGATCAATGGAACGCGAGTACACCCGTACTACCCGCTGGAACTCCTGGTCGTCGTAGTCAAAACGCCGCCCGAGGAGGATGGAGGCGATGGTGTTGGCTGTGGCGTTGGCTAGGTAGGCGCGCGGGTCAAAGGCGTCTTCGTGGCGTTGGAAGGCTTCCACGATGTAGCCAACTTCCTCCACGACCCGCGCTTGCATCTTTTGGTCCACGAAGCCGGTGCTCTTTAGACTGGTCAGGACGAATTTGTGCACCTGAATCAAAAAGAAGTTGACTGTTATGCTGCAATGCGATGCATCAAGATGAGGACAACAATAATAGAGGTACCTCCTTGTCCACAGGGGTGATTCCGGCAAAAGCCAGCGTCGGGTAGTTCTGTTGACTCAATCCGGGGATCATCAGCTCTGGAGGCCGACCGGCGCAATCATAGCCCCGCTGGACGAAGGCCTCGCGGTAGTGCTTGAAGGATGTCAGCCACACAGTCGGTCTAATAATGCAAAGGTCACTTATGACTCGGTTCCGTGTTTGATCGAATTTCTAGACCTTACGGCCGAGATGATCAAACATAAAATACTTGTGGCATACTAGTTTTCTTTCAGGCCCGGTATAAACTACATGATCGTGACGGAATACATAATTATTTAGTACAGCTTGTATCTATAATTAACATCAGACTATATCATATTCACTTAGAATCCGAACATCACCACTGCTGCTTCCAACATGAAAATAGCGGAAAAATACTTCGCTATATGCAACGCTCTTGCTCTCCACCATGCTCATGAGTCATGACGGCGCTAAAAATTAATGAAGTCGGAGATTTGCATGTACTAGCCGTTACTTACTGGTCTCCGATGAAGAGCGTAAAAATTCCACGATACTTTTTGCCCATATCCAGTAGTTTGAAATGTGAACTCTTCTCGCTGGCAATCAGCGTAGGGAGATTGCCGACGAGCGGATAAGGGAATGGTCCAGGCGGAAGCTTACCGTGCCGGTACCAAATAGATGCGTACCAAGCCAGCACAATCGCAACCGGAAGCAGCCCGATTAACCACCCGATGTACTGGCGCAAGAAGGCCAGTAGAAAGGTCAACAGCGTCATCGCAGCAGCTGGCTACAGATTCTTGTTAGGATCGCAATCGTTAAAATAAATGTTATGTGTTGGAATGCATGCGCTCTTTATAGACATTGATTAATCCAAGTGTCCTTAATGGCGATTACAGATGGTTGTCTTGGGCCTGGTGCGATTTCCGTACCCGAATGGCGTGATATGCGCCCAATTCGAACCACACGTTCGTTAATGCCACAATTGTTATACAACTGATCGTCAGCTAACAAGGTGAATGGAAATGGTTCAGAGAAGAACAACGCCGATAAATTACCATCCAAATCCAATCAACAACGAGTAGAGCAACTGGAATAATAAACTCCAAAAAAACGGCTAACGAATTGATGATATAAGCTGCCACAATTACGACCAGAGCGATTCCAGCCGTCTTTGGCACTTTTACTTTCAAAGTAACGCAATATTGCCGAAAAGCCGCTCGTAGCTTTTCCGGTGCTCAAGTGGAAGAATTCTCTCTTACTGAAAAATTTTGGTGAAGAACGGGATAAATACAAAATACGTCAAAAAACAATTAAATTCGAATTTTGGTTGCAACATGAAAATGGGCGAAACAAACAAACCACCCACACAACTGGGGTTACTTCCTGCGGATGGCAGTTCTAGTTACCAGTTTCACTTCCGCATGGCGCATGCGCACTGTAACAGAAGTTTTTGCACTTGTGCACGCTACCGTCGTATCAACGCAGATGGAAAGCTGCGCAGTGGCACACACAGCACGCGTCCAGCCAAGCAGTCCACCATCCGGCCCACCACAACCGACCGATCAATGAGCGACTCGTGAGCACAGTCACTGCGCAGTTCACGTTCAGACATTTTCGCAGTAATTTCTCAACAAGGAAAAGATCGTTCTGTGCAAATGGAAACCCTCGACCAGCCAGTACCTACCTCGTGCACCATTGATTGAAAATCCGTAGTTTCCTGTAGATGTTGATGATTTCTTGTTGTTTGAACGTGTTTTGCCCCATCAATGACTGTCCTCCGGCAATGATGGTC
>JAQGAU010002541.1:0-15222 GCA_034698045.1 Paramacrobiotus richtersi
CGCGAAAAATCTGATCCTGACCTCCGACATGGCAAGTGCACCAAGAGTCCCGTTATTACGTTAAATTCAGGAATTACCAGCTAAATCATCCTTTCGCACGCGACTACTAGGTTGCTCTGACTGGTAACGTGCATAGGGTGCACCATGTCCGCAGGATCGCGTATGATGGCTGTTTCTACATTCTTATGATTTTTAAATAAATAACTGACCATAATATTATCATATTCGTCGAACTGATAATAACACCGGGAACTCGGACTTAATCTCGGAAGAATCATTACGATCGGAATACTGATCCAAAAACCCTGAGCCAGCCGAAGGTGTGTCCTGAAATAAATAATATGCAACCACTGTTTGATATACAGTGTGTCGGTGATCAGTATGTACCATAGATGAAGCGTGAAAGAAAATTCGGCAATGCGTTAACGAGTGCAGTCCGCATGAATTTAGCAGGCAGACTACATACGGACAATGGAGACTGTAACAAAAAGTAATAACATTAAAGAGAAAGCGAACTTGAGCACTAATGTTATTTCCTTTAAAAACGACATGCTGTCTGGCTGTTTATCTCATGGTCGAAGACAAGGGGTTTTGAGTTTAACGCCCTAGTATTACACGTATGTATACGTTTGTCAGTTGTGAACTTGTGCCGATATAGGTCACTTCCAGCTCCAGCCGTAGCTATACTGCCCGCACAATGCAAATATCGACTATTTTTCGCTTTATTTGTTCTGATTTGACAAGCTAGACTGATGTTCTATTGTTCTTTTTAACTAACGTCTTACTAAACAGTTTGTTAGTTTGCCGTTTTTGTTCGTGTTTGTATGGCGGGACCATAGCCATTATAGAACAACAGCTGTATGCAAAGGTTTGCTCCAATCATCGCTCGCTGATATTACGTGGAAGTTACAGAATAGATGGCACGTTACGGCTGTATTGTCTTATCATGCACATATTCTTTTTCGAGATTGGTGTAGGCCGCAGGTCACAGATCGGGTTCTTGTGGTTGTATGTGATGTGGTACGTATCTAAGCTTTACTGTGGATTTAGACGGCTGAGTGCTCTGGCACCTTGTTTGCGGCGTTCGCTGCTAATTAGTGCCGACAAATAACATCAGATCATAACAAATAACAACTAGCAGTAAACTTGTCCAATCAGCTATGCACCAAAGGCAAAAACTGTTGGATTGCGTGGAACGCAATTAAGGAGTTGTGACTTTTACCTACGGTATGCAAAATGTTTCGGGTGCATGCACACATTAATACAATGCATGGGGAAAGCTACCTCAAAAATCGTTTGTCTCACCCGCTGCATGTTGTCAAGATACTTCTGGCGCATAAGCGGAAATATCGCCGGACAATACGAGTTTCAAAAATAGAAAATTTTCCTCAATAATATTTGTCGCTGACACGTGAAAGACGATAATCGGGTTTTATTTAATGGGTGCTAAATCATAAATTATACAGCATTAACTATAACTCGGCATAAAATTCACGTTACCAGTTTGGTAACAATTAACAAATATTGTCTGTGTGCCAGATGCACTGGAACAAACCGTAACACGATGAACTGTTTCTTCTTGAAATCTAGTCACATCAAAATGTGATGTACATACTGTCGTAACACCATTTGCAAACAGTAATGGTATTTCCATGTATAATTATGAGCAACGTATTTCACATTAGCTTTGTGCACGCAAATCTCCATCAAGCAGATAACAACCTGACAATCAGAAACGGTTAGAAGGGGCCAAAACCATTTTGGAAACCTTGCGTTTTCTGTCCGGATGTCAGACTGCCGGTGTTACCACCGGCCTGCCCAGCACCACCGGCATGAACGTTGCCGAATCCGCTGGCCCGATTATTGCTGACACCTCGGGACTGGGTCATTCCGTTGCCGGCAAAATGGTCAGCCGCGTTGTTGCTTTCCGCATCACCTATATCTGCTCCGGCTTGACCGGCACCGGCCGCTGAACCGCCTGCCTGGGTTTGCTTCTGGAAATTGCTGTTGGAAAAGCCGGAGTTGCTACCCATGAATCCCCCGTTGCTAAATCCGGGGCGGCGGCCGCCGCCGCCAAAATTATTAAATCCAGGGCCGCTGTTGCCGAAATTGTCAAATCCACCGCCTATAGGAAAAAAAATCGTGTTTGTGATGTGGAAATTATCGTCTGCCATAACATAACACAAAACTACATTTTGGAAAATTAATATCAGTCTATATTCAATAAAAAAATATCCGCAATAATTAAATATCAATAATAGATAATAATAATAATAATAAAATTATTAATATTATTTAATAATAAAAATAAAATAATTTAATATCCGTCTATATTTTAAATTGCGTTTGCACATATAGTGATATGAAGATGCTGAACGATATAATTCCAAACATTTTCTTCCAGATGCTGTTTGAAATTTTTTTTATGCTTTCAGGTTTGACTTTCATTCTAAAAATAAAATTAGTTTATGAAATTGCAGCCAAAAGTTCTGTCAAGCGCTAGCGAGTACTCTGTGTTGGTTATTACGATAATTTAGTTGATCTGTCGCGACATAACTATCAACAATTTAATTTACATAACAAATCTGGGCTGAAAAGATTCGAAATATACATTATAACAATGAGACCATTTTATTACACGTTAAACGTTAACTCACCTCCAAAACCAGCGAAAGCTCCGATTATAAGGGACAAAAATACTATTTGGCGCAGCATTATGGCAACAATGAAGACAATCCTACAGATATACCGCTCGGCAATCAACAAGTGAAGTTCAAAACAAAATTATACTTAACAACATTCAGTGAGTACAGAAATACTTGTTGCTTATATACACGTTGAAATTATTGCCGCAGACATGTTTCTAGGATTCATTACTGGAACCATGTTCGTACGAATAGGGGGTCGTTTGATTTGTCAGGCTTATAGTGGAAACGCATTCCGTATACGTATAGACTATAGACCCGGATTGTTGACGGAAAAACAGTGAGAAATAACTGGAAATACCAGCGGGCGGTATAATGTTGCTGCTAATTAATGCGGACTGGTAAATGTCAGCGTCGAAAACCGCTCGAAGGATTAATGATACAATATACATAAATTAACTGTGGCTTCAAAGGTACGTTGGCCATTCTTGAGCGTTCGCCCACCATGGACAAAATTCGGATTCTCACAATAACGAGACGGTTAGGAGCTATCGATACACCGTGGCAAGGTTCATAAAAAACCGTTGAATATACCGTTAATTATAGATAACGTAACAAGGATTTAATTCCTAACTGGAACTGATAGCAGTCTGAATAAACCACAAAATCAGTTGCCGAAAAAGATGCAATTATACGGAAAATAATGAGATTTTGACATGTTATTGCTGTATGGAAATATGAACTGCGAACATATTTGTACACACGATATACAAAAGCAGAATTCACTTTGTTGGTGGTACAATGTAAAACAATTTCAGTGCAATTCGTAAACAAAACATGGTGTTCTTGTTTTCCTCACGGACAGTACGTTGCATACGGTGAGCTGCGTGTGTGCATTATGAGTACTGTTACTTATCCAACACGGTAGCGGCGGCATGTCCACCCGACTGGTCTTGCTTATTTGGATTTACTACCAGTGTCGCTGCTTCCGGGATTACCAGGAACTGACCGATGAATATCCATGGTTTGGATGCCGGTACCCGGATTGAACCGGTCACCCTGGATAGGGGTTTTCGATTTCTTCTTTTCACCCGGCTTCTTGCTAGCGGTGTTGCCGCCGGCATTCACGTCATTGGTTCCACTGGATTGATTGCAAATGTCGTCTTTGGACGGGGATTTGCCGTCGCCGGGTTGGTGGTCGGCCGTGTTCCCACTGTGAGCTTCTCCTGCTTTTCCTGCTCCAGCTGTACGCCGTTGGCTTGCTTTTGGGCTTGGACGTGGCTCGTAGCGACACTGCTCTGGGATCCCGCATTGCCGAATCCTGGGTCAAGGTGTCTAGGATATATACATGTGTTTGTTAGTTTTCTTTTATGAAAAGCCCATTAAATCAATAAATTTTTACACTCTGTTAAAGCTAGTACAGGTGACGATGAAGCATTTTGTAGTTTTTATTAGGCTAATAAATCAATTGTGGGCAAATTAGGTGTAGTGAAATGAAGTGGGTTATAATTTGTAGATAAAATTTAACGATAATGCTTACGTTTTTCGTCATCATATTTCTGTAACCGTTTCCACGTTGAAGAAAGTAAGACGCAAGTAGGTTATGCTTATTTGTACTAGAGCACTACATTAATAAAGCATGTCCTGGACAAGAACAGAATCAACTTACTGACTCTGCTGAAGCTTCCAAATGCTCCGCTAATAAGCGAAAGAAGCACGACCTGTCGTAACATTTTAAAAACAAGCAAACCAGTCTAAAGTAATTATTGGAAATAAACGGACTAAGCTAGTTAGCTATATTAACGCATAGTGCAGTATTAGCTGTGTGGAAGTTGTCAGCCAGTTTCCATAATATTGTTTTTACTTACACGTGCATTCCAGGTGTCCTGTACCTGGCCTCAGGTACCAGCGGAGTCATAAGAACCCGTTTTCCCATAATGCTACAATGTTATTCCACGTTTGTTGTTTTGCAAAAAACTACAAACGTAATCGGCAAAATTATACAAGGTATTGCCCGCGCAGCTGTAACTTATATATTGATTTCGCTTGGTAAACATTTGCGACAGTCGACCCGAAGGGCGATCAGCGCCATCAACGGCGAGCAGGCCTGAGTTACCGGCCCACACTGCAGTCTGTTAACGAGGAGCTTTCTTTTTACTTAACATTACCGGGACCGAAGCGGTGGTTCTGGAGATGAGACAGAAGCATTCATTGTGCAAAAATTAGCGATCGGAATGCTTATTAAAAATACTAATTAATTTTAGAAAAAAAAATCGGCCGCTGTACGGTATGCACCAGTTCTGCATTATACGCATAAGTTAACACTGTATTGCCGGTTACTAGGTATAAACATATACCCCGATGAGTTTCTTATTCGAAACTGTGATACTGAACCAATGAATTATGTGACTATGTATACCATGAATGACCACAGTGCGTGTGAATCCCTGCGTTCGTATTATTTGATTTGACAGGTGAAAACCCAGCGTGTGCGACGGAAGACGGCGACAGGGAGTCTATATTTCCGTACAAACTAAACTGGGATAAACTGCAAGAACATGTCCGTCGCTGTTTACTATATGGCTCTGCACTTACCTATAACAGAATTTCATTGCACACTTGTATTTGTTACTACCAAATTAAAACATTCACTTCGTCCTCCTCTTTTTTTATTATTGCTGGTGTATTCACGCATTTTCATTGACTGATTGACTAATTGTTTTATTTTTTGTTTTTCTATAAAAGACGCCATTCCGTGTTGTTCATGACATTTTCAGTAGGGTAAATTTAGGAGCAGCACAAACGCTAATTGCCGGCATACAACAATTCAAATCCCATCAAAAGCATTCGCAGAAAGTTAGCTATAACCAGCTTATCCGATACGATTTTGCTTTTCCTCACTTTGTGTCTTAGATCCCCCCTTCTGCTGGGCGTTATTTCCGCCGGCTTGAGCGGCACCCTGCGTCTGAGGATTCGTTCCAGACGCGGAATTCAAGCTCGAACCGCTTTCACGATCACCATGCTCATCCGCAAACTGCTCGGCCTTATTGTCGCTCTTCGCTTTTCCGTCCTTCACCGAAGCGGTACCAGCACCGGCAGCGGTACCACCCGACTGGTTTGCCTTGTTGGAAGTGCTGCCTTGGTTCCCAGACGAGGTGCCCGTGTTTCCGCTGCCTCCACCGATAGGACGCATCGGGGCAATACCGGTACCGAATTGATTACCCTGATTACCTGTGCCGAATTGATCGATTATGCTGTGCTTTTCCCCTTGTTTCTGGCTAGCTGTATTGCCACCGGCCTGAGCGGCACCGCCGGCATTCACGCCACCAGTTCCTTGGGCTCGATTTAAGCTCTGACCTTTGGACTGGGTTTTGCCGTCGCCGGCCTGGTGGTCGGCCGTGTTCAAGCTCTGGGCGTTACCGTCACCTCCCACTGAGGCAGTACCGGCCCCGGCTGAGTCGCCACCTGACTGGTCTTGTTTGCTGAATTTGCTACCAGTGTTGCTAAAGGTGCTACCAGTGTTGCCACGTCCCCCAGACCCAAAGTTTGGCTGAAATACAGCGATGGGGCGAATAGGGACAATAGGCTGGAAACTGCTTTGGGATCCGCTTTGCTTTTCGCCCTGTTTCTGGCTAGCGGTGTTGCCACCGGCCTGCGCGGCACCGCCGGCATTCACGCCACCGGTTCCACTGGCTTGGTTTAAACTTTGACCTTTGGACTGGGTTTTGCCATCGCCGGCCTGGTGGTCGGCCGTGTTCAAGCTCTGCGCATCACCTGTTCCACCCACTCCGGCAGTACCGGCTCCGGCCGCTGTGCCGTTTGCTTGTTTTTGCGCTTGGACACGGTTCTTATCGAAACTGCTCTGGGATCCTGTGTTGCCGAATCCTGGGTCAAGGTGCTCTATAGGTAGGGTACATATGAATGTTACAGATTTTCGTTTAAGTGCTAACACAAGAAAATGATAGATCCGTTAAAATAAAATGTACGCTTTAGTAACCATATAGTAAAGCCGATAACAATTACGCTAAAGTAAACGTTTTGCAGTTAGCCTCATGAAATATATCTTGCGAGAAATGTACTGCAGTGAATGCAGTAGTGTTGTAAATTTGTACATAAAATTTAGCGATAATGCTTAAACGTCTTCTTTTATCATATATCTGTAACTGTATCCAGCGAAAAAAGGCAATACGCAATTAACCAGTGTTTTGTTTGTATAGTAGCACTAAAGTCAGTTTCTTAGAAAGCGCGACCTTGACAAGAGCAGATTCAACTTACTAACTCGGCTGAAGCTCCCAAATGCTCCGATAATGAGCGAAACAAGCACGACTTGTCGTAGCATCTTGGAAACAAGTAAATCCGTTTAAAGTAATTATTGGAAGTAAACGAAATAAGCTACAAAACACAATGCACTAATGAGTATCAGGAAAATGTTTGCCTGTTTTAATACCACCAGGTTTTTCTTACAGGGTACTGCACTCCAGTGCTAGCCGTCCTCTGCGTGGCCTAAGGGTGCAAGCAGAATTGTCAGAAGCCGCGTTGCAAGAATTTCATAATGTTATTGCAGTTATAATATGTTATTGTTATTGCACCGGTGTTGTTTGACGAAAAATAGCGGGAATCACTGAAAAATTTGTACAAGGTGTTAACCGTGCGGCCGTTTCAAGTTCTCATGGTGAACATTTCACCCGAGGGGCGATCAGCGCCATCAACAGTAATTTATTGTTTGTCGGATGTACATTTCTTAAGAGTTAAAGCAGCTGAGAATCAAACAATTACACATCAAAAAACAAAATCGCCATCAACAACGGTTAGGCATATGAGTCACTGCCACACTGCAGTCGGTTAACCGAGAAGTCTCTTTTATTGCTAACAGTTGCCGGAAACCATGCGGTGGTTTTGGAGACGAGACGGATAACACTAACTGCTTACATTTTTGCAAACTTTAATGATCGGAATACTAGGAAATAATACTTAATTTATGAAAAAAGGTTGTCGGGTAGCAAAAAACAAATTAATTAATTAAATTTAATCATTTTTCTCGTTCTACAGCAACATTCGTACAACATGCGTTCTGTGTCTACGTTCGCAAACGTACAGATTTACACACGTAGGACCACTCGCAATCGTACATAAATTAAGTAAATTTTGCGGTACTCCAGTACGCCCTATCACAGTACTATTGTACAAATATTCTAATTTTCGTAATTGTGGAAAAAGTGACGGTTATTCTGGAAAACCATGTCCTTATCCATTGAATACGAGCGAACCGGAATGTACTGCACATCTGCAAAAATTATTAAAAAGATTGCGAATAACCCGGATTGAGAGATGATTCGTTGATATTGATAATGAAATTTCTTTGCTGCACAGGAACCGAAATATTCACAGTTTCCTTTGTTTTGCCGCACGTACATTCCCCCGACAATTGTACGATGCAATAATCGACTTGATTCATCTTTACAAATCCTTTGGGCAGTGACGTAAAAATGCCGACAAGCGCAAGGATCACTGTCACAATATACGCATTTGTGGTACAACCGCGGAGCACCTCGACTGTGCTTATCATTACATTTCTCCCCAACGCGAAACTTGAATTGTAAAAACGATGGTGCTCACTATCGTACTACTATGTGAAACCGTGGGGCAAGCGTAGTTTAGTTATAGTTTTGACAACCGTGGTTACAACACGATGGTAGAAAGATTGATCGGAAAACTTCCGTGGTAGAACGAGTGTTCGTTCGCTTATCGTAATTTCCCACGGCCGAAACTTCCCGTCTAGGAATACGGTTGGGTTATAGCCACTGTTGTCCACGATGGTTTTACTACTGTGGAGAATTACGCTTGGACATGCGTACGTGCCGTGCACGGAGTTATACTGCCAGTGCACTGTAGTGTAGCTCATAATCAGGAGCACTTGTACTAACAGGCGTTAGTCAAAACTTCTTGCTGCCTGCAAGAATTTTTCACACTTCGGAGGAATTTCAGTCCATCGAGCATCGTGTTCCAGCCATATAACAGCAGCCTTTTGTTTCTGGTCTTATGGATAACTATTGCATCATGCTTGTAAAGCGCACTGTTCCGCGCTACACAAGCGAAGATATTTGTTTGTCGAGCGTGTATCCAAAGGAAGCCAACTTGCATTTTTTGCCACAACTTTTGTGGAACCTTGCTCCGAAATGTTCAAGGAACTCTCCCATTTGACGACAGATAAGGATTCTCCTGAATTTGCCCGGACTGTGCGAACTGGGTTAGCCGTCAGTGGTTGAACAGTGACAACAAAAACGTAAGTAAATTTGGTTTTCCTCTTCCATGTTAATTATGACTGTTTTCCCAAGATTTTGAGATTTTTGTTGAGTTTTTAAGTGTCTACTGATAATTCTGATTGGTACTGAAACACTCTGAGTTTATTAGTTCTGTGCTGTTTAGAATTCACCGTCCTAAATGTGGTAGATATCTGGGTGTTTTTTATGGCGCGACTGCAGCAATGATTATAATTTTCAATGCATTTTTTGGATCTTTCTTTAGGAAACAAATCCACATGACCGTCCCAGAAGAAAATGTGGGAAGAATACTTCGGCCGAATTATTTGGGGATTATTACGCAGGTAAAAAACACCGTTTTGGTATCAAAACTTGGTTAATGTTAACCTTTTTAAATTTCAAATAACCATTACTCGTTTTGATAAATACTGACGTGGGTGAAACATTTTCCTCTTAATTAGCATAATTAACATATATTTTTTCCGGACAGACTACTTTCTTGAACAAAATTGATGGCGTTAATTAGCAATAACAGCCGTTTATGATCTGTGTATTTTCTTATATATTAACGGAAGTGCCGCCTTTTTTTGCAGGAAATCCATCTGAAGGGATTTGCTGACCGAAAAATGGAACGTTATTGCCGTTTCCACTCGTAATATTGTCGCTCGATGTTATGGTGCGCAAATCCGAGATTTTTGGTTGAACTGCTTTATTTTAACGATCTTTCAGTGGCATTTGATTTTGCTTTGTCTGAATAATGATTTTGTGGTCCAGTAGTAGTGTTGACGAAAATGTAATAAAATATTGCTTGTACCGCTGTAATTTCCGAAAAAGCTCATTTCGCAACCACAGTAGTTATACCGTAGTAATAAACATTCGAAACTATGGTGGTACGACCGTCGCGCGGATATTAACGCCCTTCTAAACTACAACGGTATTACTACGGTAGCTGCACACCACCGCATTACGACTACGGATACCAAGCCCCCCCGAGTGTCGTTTCAGTTTCAGTACCGACGGTTACCGTCGTAGTTTACTAGTACAACTGTAGTGATCTGACCCTAGTTCTACCATCGTACAAAGGTGATGTTTTCGCGTTGATCCTGACAGCCCGGCCGCCACTAATGATTGAGTGGTTTTCTAGCCACTCAAACAAACTTTACATTTAGAAAACAAACTTAATTAATGATGTACGTTTCAGAAGAAATGGCAGTGTGTTTTTTGTCACATACAACATTATATTGTATCATCGAACCAAATAACATGCAGGACTGCTCGTATGTGACTTCTGGCTGTTATTTATTAATTTTCCGGTGACATTCTGTTTCCCAGTACCATTATAGTAACAATTCTGTTTGCTTCAGAAAGCAACCATACCATGTTGCTGGTGACATTTTCAATACTGTAAAAGTTGTAAAAGTACTGGTTTCAAGGCTACCGAAACAAATGTTAGTAACCCATCAAGAACAACCATGCACCGTAAATTAACCATGCTTCCATGCATGCATGGGACCTATGGGTTTCGCGTCGCTTATGGTATCGGATCCTGCGCTCTGAGTGTTGGAGCTCCCTTTCTGCTGGGCGTTATTTCCGCCGGCTTGAGCGGCTCCCTGTGTCTGAGGGTTCGAACCAGACGCGGAATTCAAGCTCGAACCGCTTTCACGATCACCATGCTCATCGGCGGACTGATCGGCCTTATTGTTGCTAACCGCCTTTCCGTCCGTCACCGAGGCGGTACCGGCACCGGCAGCGTTACCACCCGACTGGCTGGCCTTGTTGAGTGTGCTACCAGTGTTGCCAAAGTTGCTACCACTGCTACCAGTGCCACCAAAAGGAGCGATGGGCTGGATTCCAGTTAGAGGGCGGATGGGAGCAATACCACCCTGGATAGAGCTTTGGGATGCGCTTTGCTTTTCACCCTGTTTCTGGCTAGCGGTGTTGCCACTGGCCTGAGCGGCACCGCCGGTATTCACGCCACCGGTTCCACTAGCTTTATTTAAGCTTTCGCCTTTGGACTGTGTCTTGCCGTCGCCGGCCTGTCAAGGCACTTATAATGTTCCAATCTCGGAGAAAAGATGATGATTTATTAAAATCCAAAGATATTGTATAAATTGACTTGGAAAAATTGTGAAGATTTGTTTTCTTCGATGACGCAATAATTCATTGTGACATTTTAATGCGTGTGTAACATGTTTTGCACTAAGTTTATGTGCACATTTTAATTAGCGGATAATAGTTACTATTACAACAGTGAACCCGAAAGAAATCGTGTTTTAATGTGATGAATACATCTTTGACGCAAGTGCTTTCCAAGTCAGACCTAGCAGCTAATCTTGTGCGAATTGAAGTATATATATACTGCAATATGAAAATAGAAACCAACTGGTTATCCTCGCCTAATTGGAAAATAAACTCAGTAAATGATCGATGGGACTGCAGTTTCAATTATTTTCACAAGTACCTATAACAACATCAGAATACTTTTGTATTTGTAACTACTTAATTATAATTTCCCCTTCGGCCTCGTATTTATTTTTGTTGATATATTTATTTATTTTCGTGGCCTGATTGAGCGCTTTTTTGGTTTCCTATAGAAGGCGCCATTCTTTTTTGTTCATGACATTTTCAGTGTTAGAGCAGCACAAGCAGCTGGCATAAAATACTTTCAAATCCCAACAAAAACAACCGAAAAAACCATCTTATCCGACCCGGGATTCCTTATGCTGTCCCGCGCTTAGAGTCTGGGATCCCCCGTTCTGCTGGGCGTTATTTCCGCCGGCTTGAGCAGCACCCTGTGTCTGAGGATTCGAACCAGACGCGGAATTCAAACTCGAACCGCTTTCACGATCACCGTGCTCATCGACGAACTGATCAGCCTTATTGTTGCTAACCGCTTTTCCGTCCTTCACCGAGGCGGTACCAGCACCAGCAGCGTTACCACCCGACTGGCTGGCCTTGTTGAAAGTGCTGCCTTGGTTCCCAGATGTGCTTCCAGTGTTGCCGCTGCCGCCAAATCCAGGGTTTGGTTGAAATCCACTGATAGGGCGCATGGGGGCAATACCGGTACCGAATTGATTACCCTGATTACCGGTACCGAACTGATCGATTATGCTGTGCTTTTCGCCTTGTTTCTGGCTAGCAGTGTTTCCACCGGCCTGCGCGGCACCGCCGGCATTCACGCCACCAGTTCCACTGGCTTGATTTAAGCTTTGACCCTTGGATTGGGTTTTGCCGCCGCCGGCCTGGTGGTCGGCCGTGTTCAAGCTCTGGGCGTTACCGTCACCTCCCACTCCGGCTGTACCGGCACCGGCTGAGTCGCCACCCGACTGCTCTTGTTTGCTAAATTTGCTACCAGTGTTGCTAAAGGTGCTACCAGTGTTTCCACGTCCCCCAGACCCAAAGTTTGGCTGAAATACAGCTATAGGGCGAATAGGGGCAGTAGGCTGGAAACTGCTTTGGGATCCGCTTTGATTTTCGCCCTGTTTCTGGCTGGCGGTGTTTCCAACGGCCTGCGCGGCACCGCCGGCATTCACGCCACCAGTTCCACTGGCTTGGTTTAAACTTTGACCCTTGGACTGGGTTTTGCCGTTGCCGGCCTGGTGATCGGCCGTGTTCAGGCTCTGCGCATCACCTGTTCCTCCCACTCCAGCAGTACCGGCTCCGGCAGCTGTGCCGTTTGCTTGCTTTTGGGCTTGGATATGGCTCTTATCGAAACTGCTCTGGGATCCTGTGTTGCCGAATCCTGGGTCAAGGTGCTCTATAGGGTACATAGGAATGTTACAGGCTTCTTTAAGTGATAACACAGTCACAGGGAAAATAAAATTCCGTGAAATTAAAATGTTAAGCTCTAGTAAACATAGTACGGCGATAATGAACGCTAAAGCTAGTAAATGTTTTGCAGTTAGCCTCATGAAATAATTATATCTTGTAAGACTACCTGCTGTAGCGAATGCAGTGTTGTAATTTGTAGATAGAATTTAGCGATACAGCTTACGTCTTCTATTACCATATAATATTATCTGTAACTGTATCCAGCGAAAAATGGTAAAACGCAATTAACCAGTGTTTTGTCTCTATAGTAGCACTAAAGTCAGTTACTTAGAAAGCGCGACCTTGACAAAAGCAGATTCTGCAACTTACTAACTCTGCTGAAACTTCCAAATGCTCCGATAATGAGCGAAACAAGCACGACTTGTCGTAACATTTTGGAAACAAGTAAATCCGTTATAAAAATAATTATTGGAAATAAACGAATTAAGTTACTAAAACACAATGAACTAATTGCTGTCAGGAAAATGTTTGCCTGTTTTAATACCACCAGGTTTTTCGTACAGGGTACTGCACGTTCCAGCCGTCCTCTACATACGTGGCCTAAGGGTGCAAATGGAACTGTCGGTACCCGTGGTGCAAGAATTTTGTAATGCTATTGCAATTAATATTATGTTATTGTTATTGCACCGGTGTTGTTTGACAAAAAAAACAGCGGGAATTATCGAAAAATTTTCTACAAGGTGTTAACCGTGCGGCCGTTTCAAGTTCTCGTGGTAACCATTTGACCCGAGGGGCGATCAGCGGCAGCAACAGCGGTTAGGCATGAGTCACAGGTGCACTGTAGTCGATTAACCGAGAAGTCGCTTTTATTTGCTAACAGTCGCCGGAAACGATGCTGTGGTTGAGGAGACGAGACGGAAAGCACTAATTGCTTACATTTCTGAAAAAATTAGTGATCGGAATACTTAATTTATAAAAAAGTGCCTTTTGTCGTTGCGCTAGGTGCACCATCATTCGTGTCACATCCGTACGCGTTCTGTGCAAGTATACGTACCTAAAGCTATCAGACTTACAAACGTAGACCTATTCGTATGAATATTTTGTATCCAATACCGTAAAAAAGTTGCCGAACAAAAAACACCA
Organism: Paramacrobiotus richtersi; assembly: GCA_034698045.1. NCBI lineage: Eukaryota > Metazoa > Tardigrada > Eutardigrada > Parachela > Macrobiotidae > Paramacrobiotus > Paramacrobiotus richtersi. Next base: position 13,820 of record JAQGAU010002541.1, read on the forward strand.
TTGGTCTGAACGGAAATCGTAGAAGAGCAGGACTGTCGGCGGCTTATACGTGTGTGATCATTGATTTCGGTCCAGGTAATATTAGAGCCGACTAGTGAGCGTATTGAGCTACCTAATTCGAACATGCATGAAATTTCCAGAAGAAAATAATTACGAATGCAACCGCTGTATACGTCCATAGGAATACTGATCCTCTGGACACTGTCTGCCGGCCGAAATTGCCCGTATGAATTCAGAATCCAGTGTGTGATATTGTAAAAATATTCTGATTTTCATATCTGTGGAAAAAGTGGCACCTATTCTGAAAAACTAGTGTGTGATCCATAGCAGCCGAGCGAGCCGGAATGTCCTGCACAGTACAAGCAGAAAAAATCGTTCAAAAAGATAGCGATCGAAAAACCCGATTTGAAACAGGATTCGTTGCTGCACAGGAAAAGATCACAATTTGATTTTTTGTCACATATACATTTCCCGGTAGTCACGATGTAATATTCGACTTGAGTCAGCTTCACAAATCCTTCACGCATTGACGCAAAAATGCCGACTAGCGATCATTGTACTTAACATATTTGTGGTGCAACCGGAGCACATGGACTACTTGTAGTACGTCGTACTTATCATCACCTTAATTACTCCTTTTAACAGTCCGATCGCCAGTTGATTAAGTGGTTTTTTAGCCAAACTGGAAAATAATCTAAATTAATGATGTATGTGTCCAGAAGAAATGGCTCTGCGGTTTTTGCTACATTCCACACTGTACCTGCACGGAACCACATAACATGCCGGCCCGCTTGTGTAAATGACTTCTGGCAGTTATATTTATTAATTTTGCGTGGGCATTTTGTTTCCCAGTACCAGATTACAGTAATAATTCTGTTTGCTTCAGAAAGCAACCATGTTGCTGGTGACATTTTCAGCACTGTAAAAGTAAGTTTTCAAGGCTACCGAAATGAGTGTTAGTAAATCATCAAGAACCACCGCATTCTAACCATGCTTCCACGCATGCATGGGACCTATGGGTTTCGCGTCACTTATGGTATCGGATCCTGCGCTCTGAGTGTTGGAGCTCCCTTTCTGCTGGGCGTTATTTCCGCCGGCTTGAGCGGCTCCCTGTGTCTGAGGGTTCGATCCAGACGCGGAATTCAAGCTCGAACCGCTTTCGCGGTCACCATGCTCATCGGCGGACTGATCGGCCTTATTGTTGCTAACCGCCTTTCCGTCCTTCACCGAGGCGGTACCAGCGCCGGCCGCGTTACCACCCGACTGGCTGGCCTTGTTCAAAGTGCTACCAGTGTGCCGAAGGTGCTACCAGTGTTACCAGTGCCGCCAAAAGGAGAGATGGGCTGGATTCCAGTTATGGGGCGAATCGGGGCAATACCACCCTGGATGGTGCTTTGGGATGC
>JAQGAU010002542.1:0-15220 GCA_034698045.1 Paramacrobiotus richtersi
TCATTTTCGTGTCGGAGAAATCAAAAAACGCTTCGGAAGATGCCATTTCACAGAGAGCTAGATTTATTCAACCGTTAACCTAACCTAACACAACCTAACCTAACTGCATTAAACACTGCGTTAAGGCTATATATACTCTTCCCGTTGTTATAACTATTAGTGAAATCAGGACAGCCGCGCGCGTGTAACCGTTACACATAACTGTTTTGTTATTTTTAATAGCCAGAACATTGATATATACATAGTGTCGAACAATCCGTTTGTGCGCGCAACGTCCGGTTATTGCGCAACAGCATCGAAAAGTTTAAACACATTCGCTTCTCAAATAATTCAGCGTTTTATCCAAACTTCTTGAGACTTTCATCATACATGCACATATACATGATGATCGTCCTGACCCAGACTTAGGCCGATAGCATGTTTTGGAAATTTTAAAATGAATTTCGAAAATTTTGAAATTCATTTTAAAATTTCAAAAACATGCCTCAGGGCTGAAAGTGGTTCGGAACGATCATCACATATATGCGCATTTATTGATATAAGTTTCAAGAAGTTTGGATAAAACGCTGGATTATTTGAGAAGGAAATGTGTTTAAACTGTACACCGCTATTGCGCAATAATCGGACGTTTGCGCGCACAAACGGATTGATGCATACTCTGTAGTCTGTATTGATGTTTTAGCTATTAGAACTAACAAAGCAACTAGGTGTAACGTTTGCGGATGCTCAAAGGTTTTGTTTTCGTCTATACTTGTGGCAATGTACAGAAAATCGCCTTAACAGCTTATCATAACAGCTAAACGTTGTTAACGGACAACAATGGGTTATTCTAATTGTAGAGCATCGAAATCAATAGTGTAGATGGTTTCCAAGGAAAGGAAAAGGAGATTATCATTTTATCGTGTGTCCGCTCTGCCAAAGCATACGACCCCCGTCGAACACTGGGTTTCACCGAAGACCCTCATCGTCTGAATGTCGCCATGTCCAGGGCTCGGAAGGCCCTGATTGTGGCAGGCAACCGCAGCATCTACCAGCAATCGAAAGTGTGGTCCAAATACTTTGGCTATATTCCGCACATTTCAGTGCGCGAATTATGTTGTAAACTGTTACCTATACCCTGCAGAACAACTTGCAATGCGCCACCATGCAGAATTTGCCCGGACTGTAGGTATTCTGAGCCGCCGACCGATGTGACTTAGAATTCATAAATATTTTTTAACTGTTAGTAGCAATTTTCTAACAACTGTCCTGCAATGCAATGCTTTTAATTTGTCAGTCTACAGTCGTATTGACTATTTTGCAACCTCGTATACGATGGGCAAACAATTATCAGCTCAGTTCCAAATAAAACTGCAGCATGTGTTTCAACCACGATTAGTGAAAGACTCGGAATCTAATAGGTTTGAATAGTACAGGGCACATTTAAAGTTTCATCAAGAGGCGAAATCTTATCAAAATGCAACGGCATAATGGGCACTGTTCTCAGTCTCTGATCTAGAGCTCTACATTTTCCTTAATCAACCTGAACGATTTAATTGATTTTAATGTCGTAACTTATTACTCCGTCGGTTGCAGCATTTCCAGTCTGATGCCGTACAGTTTCACTGCTAGTTTGCAAAGGAAGCGACTAGAATTTGTGCGACAACGTAAAATCAAGTCGAAATGTCTGGCTTAACCCAGCCGTGCGACGTACGTTTTTGAAAGTAATGGGTCGCAAATGTTAAACATCCCATGAAAGTGTACTGAACTCCGAAAGGATGATGACTGTCTTGCAGAAAAGGTTCAGCTTTATACAAATTTAGGAAGGGTCGCTATCCTGTATGGCGATGAATCAGCGGATGTGGCTGGCAAAAGGGAAGGACCAACGCGCAAAATACAAACTTTACTCTGTCATCATCATTTTAGAGCAATCATGTTGCGCAAGTAAATGTCGCGTTGAATATTTATAACTGAAATGGAGCTTGACTGAGCACGTACATACGACGCATTCTTTTGTCATTCAGCATCGACCGCACAGTTGCCAACTTGCAAGTTTAACAAGTATACAGCAAGGGTTGACCAAGTTGCCTGTATGACGCACCTAAGCTGATCGGCTTCCGATCAGCTCAGTTGATAGTACGTTGACTAATGTCGCACCCAGAAACAGTTGCAATCATGATTACCGCATTCGAGTGTCAAGGTGTGTCTGTTATCTAGTCAGAAGTAACCATAGAACATTTTCAGTCTGACGCATAAATATGGGCGGCGAGTGTGGAGGCAAAAAGTATACTTAAATTAATAACTGGCAAAGTGAACAACCGCTTTGGTTGTTAGAATGTTTCCGCTTGCCAGCTTGTCCGGGCTGTCTCCCGGTCACAAATAGCCTGCATCAATTCCGACACATTCAGTGTGAAATCACGAACCGGTTAAAATTATTTATGTAATTTGTAAAGAAAAGGATCCTTTAATACATCTCTCCTGTAGGCAGTCTCGTTGGACACGTTTCCGCGTTATGACAAATTTAAGCCCGCGCTTTTAGTATTCACTATTTCTCTTATCGATGCCCGCGGATCTGTGTCTACAAACCTGCATCGGAATCATTAACCTCTACGTAATCCAACAGGTACCGTGAGAAACTTTCCTTTGATATGATCCATAAGTTTGTTTATGAATCTTTGCTGAGTCTTGTCAGCGAACTGAATTGTATGTACCCCGACCTCGTGATGTTTAGTGTTGTTTTTGTCTAACTACTTTGGACTTTGGTTATCGGTTTAGTTGGTAAATATGATCGTGGTGTCACAACCATATGCATATACAATTATACATATCAATTTCAGCTGTTCTAGCTTCCGTATTTCCGTCTGCCATAACCCTAACCACCACAATCTCGGCGCCAGAAGTTTCCCATATTTGTAATCACAGGGTACCGGAAGCGACCATGGCTGCCAGCATGAACGACAGAACGGCTAATGTCGATGATGTTTGCTGCGCGTGGGTAGTCCAGTTTGGTAGTGGTCAGGAGAAGCTTTCTGTACATACACTTTCCCTGATTGATACTACTTGTTCAGATACTGCGGCTTGAAGGAAAAACAGTATCTGACTTACTGTGGAACGGATAACTGTCTGAGATGGTTTTGCAATGGTACATTCGATGGTAACGACAAAAGGTACGTAATCGGTAAAATACATATCAATTAGTTCTTTGTTTGCAGAAGTGGTTTGGTTGCAGCAGTGTTACATCGGAGCATACGTATTCGCTCTATTAGTGATGCTTTGCAAATTTTGATTTAATCTGTACTGACTGTACATATACAGTATGGTTATGTGATTACAGTCACATCGCTGCCCACTGCTGCAAAAGTAAGCACACAGCTGTATCCATATTTCGTGGAATCCCTCCAGGAACTAGCACAACGAAAAGCACTTCGATGGAGTGGATCCTTAAAGAGTGTACTTACCAGCCCAAATGCTCGCAGTGTTCCTCGAACAATGTGTTTGATCTGGCTGTTGAGGACATGAGTAATCCCTTTATTCCGGATAAAACGTGGTGCCGCAGACATGCTGTCGAAAGCGATAAGGTGGGTAAGGATCTGTGGAATACCTTGATCGCGATCCATCCCGAAAACGACACATCCGGCGTATCCTTCCATCGTTTGGCGGCGTGGCTGGTTCCTGTCGTACCAGAACAGGAAATGGAGCATAACGCCGAACATTTTTTCGATCGGTGGGGACAGCATGCTTCCGAAAAGGATATCATCGATTTCCGGGAGGAATTTTGGAGATGGAATCCAGCTGGAACAATGGATGAGTTACTCGACTGGAAGGTAACAAGTTTTGTCTAGCGGCTCATTCGATATGTTTCACTGACCGCCTTTATGTCGAAGTACATAGCAGCCCAGAGCACTGACACGTAAGCATTTTTGACCCGCAGTTACGAATAAATACGCGTTTCATATCAATATAATCTACTAAATATGGTGACTATTGGACAACTTTTAAAAAAATACCAAACTGAAACAGTGAAAAGTTATGCATTTTCAAAGTTAGTGATGCGTAAGTTGGCTTAACATAGCGGTCTGCGGGAGTCGGATCAAATTCTTAATCTTGCTGATCGCAGTCTTCGCAGACGCTATGTTTAGCCAACTCAACTTTGCAAATTCATAACTTTTCACTATTTCAGTTTGATATTTTTTTAAAAATTGCTCAATACTCACCATATTTAGTAGATCATATTGATATGAAACGCGCATTTATTCGTAACTCCGGGTCAAAAAATGCTTACTTGTGAGTCACGGAATCCGTTTATCGGCAAACTTAACGTTTACTCACCGGACGTCAGAAGCCTGTATACTTACCGGTATTGTTCTATACATAGGTTGCCATCGGCAATTTCACAACGTACCCAAAAACGGAGTTTGACGATGGCCCAGATTATTCCAGCTACTGGCAAACACTCATTGGCGAGCTATCACGGCAAGAAAGAGGCGCACTCGAATCCTTTCCTCCGTTGCGCGGTCTGGAAGTTACCTGGCAAAACAATTCCGACATCCAGATGACAGTTCCACAGGGCATCTTGACCGACTTCCTGGAAGTGGGCCGTCCCATGAAGGTTGTCTGGGTGGTAGTTGACAGGGGAGCGGAGCGCGACGTGGACCGACAGGATGCGACCATTTCGTTTATGAAGCCAACAGACACGGGCCATCTTTTTGTTCTTCATTGTCATTCACCGGTACCCGACCGGGATCGTATTAATCACGGTTTGCAGTTCCGGATGGTGTATAACGAAGTCAGCTACAGGCGCATGAATCAGGCATTGTTCAAACTGGAACACGACCCGATGTGCATCTCACCAGAGGTCAGGAAAGTTATTTTCGGAAGAAGACCAATAAATGTGACGGCATCGCAACCGGAAGAAAAAGGGGAAACCAGTAAACCCAAGACAATACTGGATCCGAATCTCAGCCACACTGAGCCTCCAGCCTTTCGTACAGAATACGTAGATGCCGGCACCAGATTTCGAAACTTCCCGTTCTCGAGAATTATCTTACCGCCGGGGAATGAACCACTTAACGAGAAACAGAAAGCGGCAGTGCATATGGCGCTGAGCACGCCAGTGTGCCTGATTCAAGGCCCTCCAGGGACGGGCAAGACCAAGACGGCTGCCGTGGTTGTAGCTAATTTTGCCCAAGATGCACGGGGGAAGATTCTCGTCTGTGCACCCAGTAACGTTGCCGTGGATAATCTCATCCTAATGGTTACGCAGCTGGACAAGACTAAGGATTTCAACATTTTGCGGTTATCGGCCCACGTTAAATGCTTGAACGAAAAGGTTAGAGAATATACCGTCTTTCGCAAGTACAAGAAAGAACAACCGGAAGCGCGGGAAACTGATCAAGCGCTGCGGGAATTTGAACGGAAGTGCATCGAAAAGGCCCAGATCATCTGCTGCACATGCAATGTACGATTCTCCAGCCTTAGCACGAAGTTAAGTAGCATTATGCCAGCGAGCTGTGTCTAGAAGATATTCGTTTATTGCAGAGTGCAGGTTTGGCTTGCCTGGAAGGGGTAGCTTTTTCATATGTTTTGATTGACGAAGCTGCTCAGGGAATGGAACCTGACTGCCTTATTCCCATCACAAGAGCCTGTGAAAAGGTTAGTTGCAGTTAGCTGAGCTGCAAATGTTCGGAACATTTTCTTATCGGTCACGGCGTAATGATAGTTCGCATCGTAGTTTGAAACCTATGGTTATGCTCAAAGTCTGCGATGATGATTAACACCTTCGTTTTTACAGTTGGTACTGATTGGAGACCCGGAACAACTAGGTTCCGTTGTTCGATTTCCTAATCTCCGAAGGTCACAGCTTGCGGTATCCCTGTTTCAACGATTATGGGAGAAAAAGGACGTCTGTCCTTGGATCACTCTGACGCAACAATACCGAAGGAAAACTCTGAGAGTTTAGATATTATCTGGGCTCCGGAAAATGCCATAGATTTCTACGTTATATTTACTAGCATAAATTAGTGAGGGTTTTATATGGTAGATGGTAACAAGTTCGACAAACAAAACTTAAGATCCGACGACAATCCGCCAAAATGCGAAGTTCAGCGTTTAGCAACGCTTTGTTGACTGCTATTTATTCGCATACTTCTTCACATACATCTATCCGTTAATACCTCGGAAAAGACTTTTTGTCACCTCCACGTTTTTGGTTAATGTAGGACATCGAAATCAAGAGTGTAGACGGATTTCAAGGGCGGGAGAAGGAGATCATTATCCTGTCATGCGTTCGCTCCGCTGAAACATTTCGCGGTCGACGCAGTATGGGCTTCACGGATGACCCGCAACGTCTCAATGTGGCCATGTCCCGTGCGCGCCAAGCCGTGATTGTCGTGGGCAACAGCAATGTCTTCCAGAATTCCGAAGTGTGGCGTCAGTATTTCAACTATATGCCCAAGGTGCCGATTGATGCTGTATGCCGAATGTTGCCCATTAAATGCGGCACCAAGGAACACTGCAAGATTTGCCCGCAAAAAGACATTCCACATGCAGCGGACTGCGGACAACCTCAAACTGAATGATGCGAAACACGGTTATATCTGGATTCCGGAAAAACGAGCCAACCAGCCATCGGCGAGCACAGTTATATTAACAGTCCCGGTTGGTGCGATTGTCCGATTATAAGGATCTTTTTCCATTGATTAATTTGATTTGATCATTTCTACGATTCTTTTCTAACACAACGCCTCTAATAGTCCGCTAGCGATAGTGATTGGCGAACCTTTGTGGTGTGGTAGAATTAGAGAACAAGTTTTCCTTTGTGTCGTTTCATGAGAAAAAACTAATAAAAAACTAACCCTTTTCATCCGCACATCGTAAATTATCGCCCTCGGTGACACAGAAGGCCGTTGATGTAAAGAGCACAAGGAGAGCGTAAACTGCAGTGCATCGTGACACTGATTATTGAGTGGACTCGGGAACGGTATATTATTATTAAATTTTGCCGAGGCAATCCGGATCTACAACACCTCTAGCACAGTACAAAACAGGCTTTATGGTTAAATGTGAGACGCGTGTGGTCACAGATATTCGGTTCTCACTTATAGCTAAGCGAGGAAACACTCGTCATACCACATGGGTAAAAGTCATCGTTAAACGGACCGCAGAGGCTGTGCTCGTTGTAGAGAGTCGATGAGCGAACCATTAATACAATACTTTTCACTGGCGCTGAATTTCTGCATCGATTTTGTAAGAATCCGTTGCTTTACCGCTTTTTTTTGCGGATTACAGTAGTGGTCAATTTTCACGAGTAACTAGCTAAAACTTTGACAAAAAACAAATCGGATTTAATTTATTATACGACACAGTGACAGTTAAGTCTGCGACAGAATATGACGTTTTACCGTTGCATTCATGATACATCAAAAGATATCGTACAAAACCCTTCTCAAGCTTCTAACGCCAAGAATGAGAATTAATGGATCCATTGCCGCCCCGGTTTCCAGTAGCCAGTGTCCAGCTTGGTGAAATTCGATGGGCAGTTCGTAATCAGCAAACTCTGATGCCAGGTAGACCAAAGAAGACGGTGTCCAGCAGCAAACCGCGTTAATGGTCAGTAGAGTCAGCACTATAAAAACAGTGCGATTCTCTTTATTTTGCTTTCGAATCATCTCATGTTGGTTTGCATCCACATGCGATGTTTGTCTTGAAGCATTCGGCACGGCAAACATTATTGCTCTGCTGCGTCTCCAAGTGGATGTTTTACACAGCAAATACGGATACACTACAATGATCATCAAGACCGGAAAATCCACCATGCCAAGTCCGTAGATTTTTACATACATTCGTTGGGCAGCTAAATTAAATTTACAGCCGAACATATTTCCTGGTTTTCGGTACCACAGAGAATCCATAATTTCAAAAGGGAGGCCCGTGGCGTAAACAAATATCCATAATGAAATGCACAAAGCTACGGCTAACGCCGTTGTATGCTTTTTCTGGTAAGAATAAGGAAATGTAACTGCCCAGATGCGTGTGGCAGATATTAGGAGTTGCGACCAGGACATATGCGTCGATGCGTTGAGCAGCACAAACAGATGAACTTCGCATGCCCGCCATCCAGGATAATAATTTGGTTTCATCCACTTGATGATATCGTAAAAGGAGACAAACATAACGTACACAATGTTCGATATGAGTAAATTCATAAGGTATACGTTAAAGGGAGTGTGGAGCTCTTTCTTCGCGATGAAAACTGATAATATAAAGAAGTTTAAGAGAAATGTAGTGGTACTTGTAAAAGTTTTCAAGCCAGCTGGAAAATTCCAAGAAATATTCGTTAGGTTGCCGTCGAATTGTAACGACGTAATGTTAGTGATAAGGGTTTCCGGCATCCCCATGTTTTTGGAGATGTAGCCGGCGAAGGATGCACAATTAGAGATTCTTCAAAAGATGCATTCGGAAGGTACTGTATAGTTTAGGCCATTGAGTGAAGTCAGAAGCTGCTGCTGTCGCTGCTCAGGGTGTACTGTGGACTGGTACATCGTGTAAGCAAACTGACGATCACATGCCTTGTTCCTGTCTGATCTTCTGCAACATACCACGCCCTTGAATTTCTCGGATAAAGAAAATTAAAAATTTAATGTACAGTAGATGCAATAATTCATCCGATGCTTATAGGTACATACATGCTTCTGATGATTACTTGAAAGAAAACCATCAGCCGGATGTAACCAGCCGTCAAAGAGTAAATCTGGATCATTTAGGAACTTCTCCGATAACGTAGCGCATCGCTGATACTGCCGCTGTGACATATATGGCGGCATATTCTGTATAATATCGCGACTTACAATGACGTTAATTAACGTCACTGTATGTAATGGAGATACATCGTTAGCTATTACTCCGACGAGAAAAAGTCAGGTCCTGATGGGATGTTTACATCCCATCACGATCAGGTCATCACGATAATTGGGAAATCATATTATGGAGAAGGTGCGCTCCAAGTATGGAGAAGTATCCCAGATTAAACTTACCTAGCTCTGGCAAAGAGTGTTCTTATCGGTATAAACAGAAGCGCTGATTCGAACGAACTTAGATGGTGCCCAACTGGAGACTAAAATTGGAGAACTTTAAGCAGCGGTAGATTGTCACACTGTACATGTACCACTGGTGTATCATTAAAATAATAGGGTTTATTGTCAGTCGGCACGGGACGAGGTCCCATCAATGCATCGGATATACGTAATCAATTTGGACAGAATGAAGAACAGGAGCAAGCACGCAAACTCAAGGCGGAACCACAGCATGAAACAAGACAAAAAGGAACAAGGCGAGACTGATGAACAAGAGGATGCAAGCAAACCTAAGCGAGGTAAAAGAAGAACAGTAAAACTGAAAGTCATCCGAACTGCCAGAACAGTGTGTGTTTCAGCAAACTCAAATTAGTCCATGTAAGGTCAAGCCGTTTCACATTTGTCCAGGCAGATTCTAAACGATTACTGTGATATACAGATATGTGGCTGCATATGGCTTAAAAATTTTAAAATGCATTTTAAAATTTCATACATCCGTCCGTTTCGGCTGAAACTGTGTCAGAATGAGCACCACGTATATGCGCATTTATTAGGCCTTCTCAGACCTTCACGAATGTGAAGCCGAATGTAACGGCCCGAAACCGTTATCGGCACTACTAGCGCTGTTATCATTGGCCGGCAGCTCGATTCATGCTGAATGTGCGTTTCGGCTCTAAACAACAGTTGGGTAACGACATTCGGGCCGATACTCTCATCCACACACGTACTGTCTTATCACACGTTCGTGCTGTTTATATACTTTTACCGTCGTGCTCTCAGATATCACAAACGCATACTGATGGGTATGCACTATTAATGGCTGCAGCGTTGTCCGTGATAAGTTCGGGCCGAGTCACGTTCGTGAAGGCTTGAGAAGGGCTAATAATTGAGACAAAATAAACAAATCGGATGGATGCGTGGATTTTGAAAGCGCCATTTCTGTTTAAAACTTTTGACCGTATTGCAAAATACCCGTTCATTGCGCACACAAACGGACAAACGGACAATGGAGGTCCATCTGTTCGCTTTTGAAACCATTGTACTCTGTATGGGTGTTGTCTGTTGTCTACACCCGTGAAGTGGCAACATCAACCGTCAAACCATCGGTTTAACCGGATATTCCCCTTTAACAAGTGAGGAAAAGTGCACTTCTCCCGGGCCGTAAACGATAATAATTACCGAGTATCATCCGTGCATCTGTGCCGATTGACACCAAGGACCAACCTCATCCAGATCGCGATATACAGAAGGACTTAGTCAGTTTTATAGCATACAAGGCACAGTGTCTGCACTGTCCGGATTAAAACGGTCATTAACGGTCTGCGACAAAAGTATCCGGGTGAAACTGACCGTTTGGAAGCACCCCGAGGGCGGCCCCGGCAAACGTCCGGCCGAAACCGTAACTGCCAAATGGGCACCAGAAAAAGTGTCCGTTTGGGGGCTCTCTGCAAGTGTTATCGCTGTAGACCCGGAAGAGCGACGGAAATCAAATTGGAAGTACAAGGGAACCGGATGTCTACCAAACGTCCGCAGAAGCCGATCAAAGCGAAAACGCGATGATGACCGACGAGACCGTCCGCAGGGGACAATTTCGGACAACATCATACTTTTGATGCGCGGCTGAATTTATTTAGACTGTTCTTCTCATTTACTTGTGCTTTGTTTACACACCTGTTGGGGGCTATGCGCGCGATGCGAGTAAACACTTACCAGATCGTAGGGCAGAGCCATCTCTTGTTTACCATGTGTGCCATATGCGGAAACGCTATACATTAGCGATTTCATGCTAAAAAATATCTGGACGAACCATCCAAAATGGTACCCACTGGGGATTCTTTCGCTTTAACTATGGTAGATCGTTTTGCCTGTGCGCGGTGAAAGAATGAATCAGCGAGAATATTACTTAATCTAGCGACAGCGAAAGATAATTGTCCATCGCTTGACTTGAACCAGAAATGTATTCGTACAAGAAGAATATATATTGGCCCAAAATTAAACATTAACCACAGACCAAACCGAAAAGTCACCTCAAACACCGTGGAGTTGGGCAAAATAAGCAAAAGGACACGTCGTACATTATCCTAATAATTTAGAAATTTTTATTGTTTTTACTCCAACCAGAAAGAATACGGTTTCTCTGTGACTTATGAAGTGACCAAGTCGACTAAAGGAACAAATAACGAAGAACCTTTTCCTTCTTCCTATAACATTACTCAAAACAGTATGGGGTGGTTGACCGAACCCCCTCAAACAAAATACTGCTGGATAATAAACTTTCGAATCGGTTTTTAATAACGATTTTAAGTAGCCCTGAGGCACGGCAAAGGGTTTCTGGAAAGCGCCGGCAAAAGTTTCCTAGTAAAACAAATTGGTTGGAGGCACCCGGTAAGTGTCCCCGTGACCGTCAGATAGGTCTCGCCGGAGGATTCTCCAGATTCTGGGTGCGCAAAAGTGAAGCCGGACGAAACTTTTGCCTTTTTGAAGGTTTTGCCGGTTTACTGGACAAGGTGTTCTCCGAATAGGCACTTTTATTTAAATTCATATTTTGAAAACAAGCGACCAGAAAAAATAAAAAATCCAAACATTCTCAACGGCCAGTCAGCCATTTCCTTACAAAATGGTTTTTAAACTAAGTATAGTGCAATAAAATTTAATAACAAAATAAGAATAGTAACGGTCCTGTTTGTTAAATCCGTTGCTAACTAGCATAGATCTGGACAGTATGTTGTCGAATGGATTCTGAATATATCTCAAGAAACCCTGAGGCGGCAGCCGAAGGTGTTTCTTGTAGTGAATATAGTGGATAAAGTCATTTGCATCCCTGTTTTGGTTGCTTCGTAGTAGACTAATATAGGGCTCGTATATGCACACCAGGTAGAACTCAGTCACCTAGTTGTGACAGTTTACACTTCACAAAACCGATCAAGTTTTCTGGTATTTAGCGAGAACGCCCAGTTTTCTATGGCCTGAACATGGATTGACAACAAAAGTTCACTATCCTGTATGCTGTATGCAGCGAAGATTATTAACCTGAAATTGCGGAGTTATTACTTTCTAGCTAGAAAATGCCGAGGAGTGCGGGGCCGCACCCGGTAAATGAACTAAATCATTCAGGTTACTAAAATTTTTTCAGCGTATCACGACTGGTAGATACGTATGTGTCTGCATGTTCGATTTGGTACCCGTGCTACAGTTGTTGCTATAGCAATCTGAATCGAATCAATTATCCACCATAAGTTCTAAACTGCAAGCACGGTAGTTCAGATGCATCTGACAATAATTGGGAACCGCGGTAAGGACTGGCAGCTAGCAACCATAATAATACCGTCCGTAAGTATTACTACGTCGATATTACGTATTAATGTAGTGCCCGTTTACAGTAACTTCCAAGAGCAGTCTGTCGGATGACAATCAAGAAATCCTTCCTACCTTGACTTTCATCAGCTGCTGATAAATGAGTCTGAATCATATTTATTATTAAGTGATACTTCGGATTTTTCTACATAATTTATCTGTAAGGCGCTTCTTACCGCCCGGATGACGCGAAACATTATATGCACCGATTTTTCACCCGGAATTGCGACTCAAACAGTGAGGTTTATGGTTCATTGCCAGTTTATGCGCGTCGTTCCAGAATTTTACGTTCGACCACACAGAGTGTGAATTATACTTCAGACTGCAGCTGCACTGATTTTACCACGGTAAGGCGAACGCTGGCTGTCACGTAGTGTGTATCTCGTGTATCTGGGTTAGTTTTCAGTAACCGATTTTGTACTGCAAACAGACACAATTAAAGACCATATCAAATTCTAGCTTGCAAAAAGGGTAATTTCCGATTCGTGACCAAACAGCACACTGGTTACAGCAGTCGAGAGGCATTCTAATTCGGTGTTAATAAAAAGGATAATAATCATGAAATTTCACTACCCTATGCTGCAGTTCAAAGGAAAGTACTGATAAGAATAGCATAATAGCGTTGTCGGTAAATTAAGCTTCAGCACACGATGGCTAAACCCATCTGAGCATGGCTTGTGAATTGTGATAGCAAAGCAGCTCATATCGCACGATAAGCACAATGCAATAGAGTAATCGTTACCGTAGTATTACCGTGTTCGCGAGTAACGTCATGTATTATCTAGTCAGATGTAACTAAAGCAATTTCCGTCTGACGCACCAATATAGGCGGCATGTGTATGCGGAAAACGATATATAAGTGGTGTCACATGAACATGCGCTTTTGATTGTAAGAATTTTCCGCATGCTAGTGAGGAATCCGGCTGTCTGCAGGTTGCGAAGCACTGGCAGCAATTCCGGCATAATCAGTGTGAAATCACGAACCGGTTTATATTAGCTCGCGTTAACACAGTATCCTCTAATATATCCTCCCCTGCAGGCAGTCTACCTTGTCACGTTTCCGAATTATGACAAATTTAAAGCACCGCTTTTTAATATTGACAGTTTCTTTTACCAATGCTTGCTCATCTGTATCTACATAGTTATCTGCATCATCGGCAGTCAGCCAATACGTACTTTACAATGGAACAGCAATAGAAACTTACATTTGACGTGATTGATACGTTTGTCGACGGTTCTTATCGGTTAACTGAATTGCAGATAACCTGGGCTCGTGATGTTTATTATTGTTCAGTCCGTACTCCGTATCAAGCTGCACTGTCACGTAGTTGCCCGATAGCAGCCGTCCCTGTTATTGTGTGGGATAAGTGAAATACGTAGGTAAATATTATTGGTACACGTAGTGTCAGTGACAGACTGCCAGGCATCGGTCCATTTCAGCTGTTCCGTATTTCCGTCTGCCACAACGCATCCTACAACAATCTCGGTGCCAGAAATTGCCCATACCGTAATTTACCATGCCGGAAGCGACTAGCAATACCGATATGAACGTCAGACCGACCAGCGTCAACGCTATTTCTTGCGCGTAAGTAGATCCAATTTTGTAGTTTTATGGAAATTGTTTTATTTGATATGTGATTAACGATTGCGAACTTATCCTTTGTGTAGATACTGCGGTTTGAAGGAGAAGCAGTACTTAACGTATTGTGGAGCGGAGAATTGTCTGAAGTGGTTTTGTAATGGAACATTTGATGGCAAAGATAAAAGGTATGATATACATCATGATACAACGTGTTCGTTATTCTTTTATTGTCCAAAAGCATGCAGAAGTTGCTTGATAATAAGCAGTGCTATATTGGTATACATTTCAACGTCAGATACAATTTTTTAGCAAAATTTTACGAAATGCTTTTCTGATGACAGTCACATCGTTGCACACTGCTGCAAAAGTAAGCACACCGCTGTATCCATATTTCGCGGAATCCCTTCAGGAACTTCGAAAAGGAAAAGCTCATCGCTAGAGTGGATCCTTAAAGAGCGTACTTACCAGCCAAAATGCTCGGAGTGCCCCTCCAACAACGTTTTCGATCTGGCTGTTGAGGATGTAAAGAATCCATTTCTTCCCACCCAGACCTGGTGCCGGAAGCATGCTGTTCGCGGTGATAAAGTGGGCAAGGATCTGTGGAAGACTATCATCGCACCCCATCCAGAAAACGACAAATCCAGCGTGAACTTTCTGCGCTTGGCTGCTTGGCTCGTTCCCGTGGTGCCCAGAAAGGACATGAAACAAAACATAGCAAACTTTTGCGCTTTATGGGGACCGGAGGCTTCGGAGAAGGATGTTATTGATTTCCTGGAGGAATTTTGGAGATGGAATCCGACCGGGTCAATGGATGAGTTCCTCGAATGGAAGGTATTAAATTATGTTATTCCAGCAGGGTATTCATTACGAACTCGCTAGCCTTTACAATTTGTTAGTACACATATATATCTAAAATTGCAACATTGAGCCACCGACATCACGAAGTTTGTCAGTAAGCTTAGCGTATATTCACTGCAACTAGAAAATCAACGGTGAGCACTCGTACAGCGAGAATACTTCTATAGGGTGTGATCGACAGCTTCTCAACGTACCCGAAAACGGAGTTTGACGATAGCGCCGACTATTCCAGCTACTGGGATAGCCTCATCGGGGAGCTATCCCGCCAAGAACAAGGCACAGTCGAGTCGCTTCCTCCAATGCGAAATCTGGAAGCCACCTGGCAGAGCACTTCCGATATCCAAGTAACCGTTCCCCAGGGCATCTTCACGGATTT
>JAQGAU010002543.1:0-15215 GCA_034698045.1 Paramacrobiotus richtersi
TAATGTCATGCATGTCGATGCATGGCACCTGCTGGACCGAAATGGCCAGAGGAATAAACTTGTCTTGTCTTGTCTTGGCCCGATAGTGGGAAGAAGCATTGTGATAATCGCCGACACCCGTGGTGTTATGGCATTGACGGCCAGCTTCGCTACCTTTGCGAACGGATTTAAACGGTACGCAATGGGTCTTCTGGATTTTAACATTCGATCCATCCATTGATGGTACTTGGGATCTAGCGGTTCACCGGGTTCGATGACCTTTTTGACCAAGTTGAATTCGTTTTTGTAGAAGGATTTGTTTCGATATGGAAAATGGGTGGCTGGGATATGGTGGACGAGAACACGTGCGGCACATGCCATGCGTACTTCCCATTTCAAGTCGTTATCGGGCGGAGGAATAAAGTCGCCATTGTTTAACACAAACTCCACGTGACCAGTATCTTTGGTGCGTGCAAGTACATACATGCGTTGTTGTTCATGTGGCTCAAGGACATAATAATATGTACACGTACTCTAAAGCTAGATTCATACGCGTCGAATTCTTTGTTTGGTACATTGTTTATCACTACAGTCGAGATGCCGACTGTAGTGTGACCGTTGGGTTACCTGCAGGTCCTTGCGCATTTCTGGGTGCAACATTTGAACAAGCCGAATCATCGTCCACATCAAGCCAAACAGAATGGAGCATACATGCCGCATGGGCCCTCTTTTTCGGATCCATTGTGAAACAGCGTTCAACCATGCCCCTTGCCACATCCGGCATGTCCACCGGAATCTCCGGGATACCGCGCCCGTCTTTACAAAGTCCATTATCGCTTCGCGCTTCATTTAGTACCTCCACCGGCTTTTCCATCCCGCCGATCATCTTGACAAAACAAAAATCGCTCCTTTCCGGTACAGCTCGACGATAATGCATCCCATACTCCAGATGTCCGTTTTCCGACCGATTTTGTAGCCATTCTGCCCACCGGTCAGCATCTCGGGTGACATGAACAAAACCGTGCCCTTTATGGTATTGATTTCATTGATGACCGTCGCGGTGGATGAAAGTGCGGTGTGGTCGTCCAGATCGGTGATTTTTACGCTGCGATTATGGGGCGCTGTCGGATCGGAGGCTAGTACAATGTTGGCGGTTTTCAGGTCCGTGTGAAGGATTTTGTGGGCGTGTATGGCGACAAGGCCGTTTAGAATTTGCTTGACGATGCTCTTAATTTGGTCGTTCGGAAGTTTGTTGGATTTAATAAAGTTCTCCAGGCTTCCAACTAAACGTATGTAAGGCAGTTTTAGGTACATACTCTGTACACAGAGAACAAAAACAACTGAGGACTTCACCAGAGTTACGCCAAAAGCAACATCAACGTCATGTTGACGTTGTTTAACAGATGCTTGTGAAAATAAAAAAAAATTGTGGTTTACTTTGTTAATCTTACGCTTGATGAGGAACTAAGGCATCGCTTTACTACTGTAGTTATCATGTACATACCATAAAAGCTGCGCAGGTTGTTCATGTTAATTATTAACATTTGGGTGACTGCCGGAATTTCTTAATACAACGCGATAGTGCGTTCCAGTCATTTGTCATTGTATTTTATTTGGATGAAAAAAGGTCACTTACGATTGCAGTACTCCATAAGTTCATAACGGCTACTATCCACAGTACGGGATCCAAAGTATCTCGTATTTTTGATCCATCGACCTTAGCGTGATAGTACTCTGTGACGTTTGGATTTTTGATGCTGTTTATCCGTTTCAGTTTGTCATCCAGCTCCTTTCCCAGATGTATCAGGCTTTCAGGACCGTTTGCATGGTACTGAGATTGTTTGACTGCAGCCGCTCGCTTCGTAACAACACCATTGCGACTTTCCGCTGCTACATGGACCACACCGAAACTTCCTCGACCAAGCAGTTTATTCGATTGGATGACGTACTGGAACTTGATCCCAACAGAATCAACGAAACTTATGGTTTGTTCATGTGCCATTGACAAAAAAATAGGGAATACAACTGCACAGCTACTGTATGCATGTTACGTCTAAAGAGCGTGCGTTAACAATGTTTGCTTGCATGTTCCATATAATTAGTACAGTACATTTCTGAAGCGTAAATAGTATGATTATGATGATTAATAATGTATTGATTGGGAATTTGGGCAGCACGTGACGACTGTGATCAGCTTCATGTAAACATGATAAGTTATTGTTTTATCAGCTGTAATAGGTGTCATTCTAATGACCGACATACGCATTGTTCTGTGATCGACTGTGGAACATAACTGTCGATAAGACTCCGTTCCCAGCATTCATTCGTGTAAAAGTTTCATGCTTCCATCTGGGCTGCAAGATGAACTTTGTGTTTCTATGATTTTCGACTATGGTTACGGAAACGTTTATTGCGTTCGCCCTCTTGCTTTATCGGCAGTATCGCAAGTGGATTTATCGAATATAAATAACAACGGAATAGGATGGCCGCGGTCATTGACCACTGCTAAATTACTACAGGTAGTCATAAGCATTAACAATTTCACCAAGTATCTGTTTCACCAACAAATTGTCTGTGCAGTGTTATCGTGTTGATTTTCTCATTTTGTTAATCTGTTATCACGGGCAGGGTCTGTCACTAATTATAGCAGACGTTAAGACGTATTAAACAAACAAACAAAACAAACAAACAAGTAAATTAGGAGGCAAATTGAAGTGCTGCAGAGTGCAGACAACAGCTGCCGATGTAATGAACGTACTACCATAATAAAATACTGACCGAAGTTGAGCCGCGGATGCACCGGAAGTTGTGTGCGTAAGAAACTATACATACTAACCAACTATAATATTATTACGTACCAGATAGCACTTCGTATTACCCATTTTACCGTTTTTGGGGTCATGGAAAACAGGAAAAGTGATTGCAGAGCAATCTGGCACTACAGTAATGATTGTATACTTTCTTACTCACACAACTTCCGGTTCATCCGCGGCTGAACTTCGGGCATCATATGCTTGTATGTTTATTACGTCGGTAGCTGTTTATGCGCAATAGCTCAATATCCGTCTATAAATACAAGTCTTTAAGTATATATTGGTGTACATGTTAATGTTTTGACTATTATCTATGGCCGTGGGCGGTATTCCCGTAGTAATGTTACTAATGTCCACTTGCAGTGCTGCCGATAAGGCAAGAGGGCAAACGTACACAATAAACGTTTCGAATTCCATAATCATAGTCGAGAATTCTAGAAACACAAAAGCTCGTCTTTGCAGCCCAGATGACAGCATGAAATGTTGCACGCATCAGTGCTGGGAACGAGGTCCTTATCGACTTTATGTTCCACAGTAAATCGCAGAACAATGCGCATGTCGGTCATTAGAATATAACGCATTACCATTCAGCTGATAAACAAATGCTAACTTATCAGGTCTATGGGTTGCCACAATCGTTAAATACTGGCCGTTTGCCACATTTTTTGGTTATTTACGGATCACAGACATATAGTTACTAGCACAGGCAATAAAAAACACTGTAAGTTTTTTTGGTGTAGAGGTTATATATCAGGTGGACTTCACATTCTTTTTCGACAATGTCACATGATCAGATCATTAGTTTCGTTGATTCTGTTGGGATCGAGTTCCAGTATGTCATCCAACCGAATCAACTGCTTGGTCGAGGAAGTTTCGGTGTGGTCCATGTAGCAGCGGAAAATCGTAATGGTGTTGCTACGAAGCGATCGGTTGCAGTAAAACAATCTCAGTACCATGCAGACGGTCCGGAAAGCCTGATACATCTGGGAAAAGAGTTGGACGACAAACTGAAACGGATAAGTAGCGTCAAAAGTCCAAACGTCACAGAGTACTATCATGTTAAGGTCGATGGAGCAAACATAGGAGATACTTTGGATCCCATGTTGCGCACGGTAGCCGTTATGGAGTACTGCGAGCGTAAGTGAATTTTCGTTTCGAAATTGAACGAAAATACAACGAAAACTGAGTCGATATCGCGGTAAAAATTTTTTGTTTGATTATTGAAAAATTCCAACCGAAGATCAAACTTTATTTTATAGCACTTTCATCCGAATGTTATAATAATATAATTACTGTAACATGAACTTTCAAATTAATTAGCGTCTACTGCGCATTTAGCGATGCACTGTTCGTTATCAACAAAGCGAACTATAATTTTTTACCACTAACTTGTCGCAGGCAGAGATATAAACCCGTTGCATTTCATTGGTGTTGGTTTTGGCTTAATACTGGTGAAATCCGCATTGTCAGCTTGTTATTCCCTACGTACTGTACATTTGTAACAAATGTTTAGTTGGAAGCCTGGAGAACTTTACCAAATCCAACGAACTATCAAACGACCAAATCAAAAGCATAATCAAGCAAATTCTAAACGGCCTTGTCGCCATACACGCCCACAAAATCCTTCACACGGACCTGAAAACCGCCAACATCGTGCTATCCTTCGATCCAACGGCGCCCTACAACCGCAGTGCAAAAATCACCGATTTAGACGACCATATCGCACTTTTGTCCACCGTGACGGTCACAAACGAAGTCAATACCATAAGGGGTACCGTTCTATTCATGTCCCCCGAGATGCTGACCGGCGAGCAGAACGGCTATAAAATCGGTCGGAAAACCGACATCTGGAGTATGGGATGCATTATCGTCGAGCTGTACCGGAAAGAAAAAGATTTTTGCTTTGTCAAGATGGTCGGCGGGATGAGAAAGCCGGCGGAGGTCTTGAATGCACAAAAAGCCAAACGCGAAGCCATAACGGACTTTGTAAAGACGGGCGGTATCCCGGAGATTCCGATGGATATGCCGGATGTGGCGCGGGACATGGTTGAACGGTGTTTTACGAAGGATCCAAAGAAGAGGATTAATGCGGCAGATATGCTCCATTCTGTTTGGTTTGATGTGGAGGATTCGTCTTGTAGGAATACCGCACCGATGCATGCACCACAATCAACAGGTAACATATACAGACAGTCGGTATCGGTTGTATGGTAATCACATTATTGTGTACATCTAAGACACAGGCCACGTGGAATTTGTGTTAAACAACGGCGACTTTGTTCCTCCGCCCGATAATGACTTGAAATGGGAAGTACGTATGGCATGTGCCGCCCGTGTCCTCGTTCACCACATCCCAGCCACCCATTTTCCCTATCAATTCAAATCCTTCTACAAAAACGAAATCAACTTGGTCAAAAAGGTCATCGAACCCGGTGAGCCGTTAGATCCCAAGTACCACGACTGGATGGACCGGGTGTTAAAGTCTAAAGGACCCATTGCGTACCGTCTAAATCCGCTCGCCAAGCTAGCCAGGCTGGCCGTCAATGCCATAACACCCCGGGTGTCCGGGATTATAACAATGTTTCTCCCCACTATCGGGCCGGCATTCCCTGGGATCGCCGAGTGGATGAACCAGTACACACATGACTACGAATATATATGTAAAGGGAACGCTACGTGGGCCGATATCAAAATGCATGTTGACCAGAAGGAACCGGTCATCGCACAGGTAAAGCGACCGAAGTCTGCGTTTGACCGATTTTCAAATGTTGCTTAACATCCAGCCGTCGACATGTACTCCACATTTGTGATTACCCTCATTAAAAAGACGAGCTCGACATTGGTTTCGTTAACAAATGAACCGAACTAATGTAGCTTTGAATACCAATAGGCCGTACGTACGTAGTATTGCCGATGAACGTTACCTGCTGTTACGTATATGGTTCCGTCACTTCCCTGTACATGAGGGAGTGTACCAGTCGTTGTATTATTTTAATAGCCAGAACATCGATATATAATAGTGTCCAACTTTTCACCGCTATTGCGCAATATCCGGACGTCGCACGCGCAAACGGACTGATGCACGCTCTATATTGCGGTTTTGGCTATTACAAATAACAAAGCAGCTAGGTGTGGCGTTTGTAGATGCACAAAGGCTTTGGTTTCGTCTATACTTATGACAATGTACAGAAAATCGCCTTAAGTTGAAAAACGCTGGCTGTGGAAGAGCAGATATTCGTTAATCCAAAACAGTAGTATCGCAACGGTCCACATCTTGTCACTTGCGAACGCAAGGACTCATGACAAGGAAGCAGTCACAACAATCCCGAACTGCTGTTTGTTGCGCAGGTACAGTTAAAGGATCTTCCCATTGGTGACATGATCAAGCGGATTGCGACATGGGGTGGCTATGGGGTGGATTGTCCGGCAACATTTCCATACATTTGCGCCATGATTCTGATAGGGTACGAAGGGACGAACGCACACGGCGATCCAGACACGGTCATCTATACTGACCCCTATGGAGATACCAAGACAATGGAGTACCAGACATTTACAACACATGCTAACTGGGTCTCGACTTATCCGGACATCAAAGAGGCCTTTGACCTGGCTGGGTATCAGCCGGGTCAGATTATTTATCGCGTAAAGAAAGGTATGAACGGCAAAGTTTCGACGCTTGGTAATGTTTCCTTTAAAATCTCAAAGGTCTAGGCAACGGTATAGCCGGAACAAACAGCGGAACGCTAAACGATACGGTACCAGATGCTTCAGAAAAGACTTGTTCGAGTAAGTATACAGTACTGTCGTTTAATCCTCATAGACTAGATTACGCTAATCCACCATGTTGCAACACGATGCTGCAACCAAACCAAAGTGCAGTTGGAATGATACCAGTTAGTCATATCTGAATACATTTGCAGTATGGTTTTTTACAGCTGAAGATTCAGCCCCACCTATATTCGACGAATACGAAGTACGAGCTGGAGACACACTTTTCGGGATAGGCACAAGATTTGGCCTACCGTACATGAAGATCGCGGAGGATAATGGAATTACTGATCCGAATAAAATTATCGCTGGTTCTAAGCTAATAATCAAACGCAGCTAATGAAATAATGGTTTAACGGTCTCTGGAATGGATAAGTTTTTATATGATTGTAATTTGTTTAAAGTTATCAGAAGATATATCGAACGACAGTATTGCAGTTCCATCTTTTCGCTTTCGACATACATGACGTTGTATGAGTATTTTGTTCATGTTACGCCCATGTACCTACATATATACTGTACGTAGCTGTTTCAGCGATCAGGCGAATTTCTTAATCAAAAATTCTAACAACAACCCCAAGTGAAATATTTCTTGAGCAGTGGTGTCGCAGGACCGAAACCGTTCATCGGAGCGTATCGGACATAGACATGTCGCGCTTCACCAGCTTCGACTGATATCGTATTGTAACAGTTTTGATAACATTGACCAACTGATAACACCCCTTCTTTACCCATATTTTATGACACTGAGTTTACATTTCCTTCCTGCTCAGTACTTTAGATGCATTCTACCGTTAATTTCCTATTTTGAAATAAAATGGCTAGAGTCCAGAATTCCTATACTTTCGGCAACGATGTCTTCCATCTAAAATCACGACTTGGAACCGGAGCTTTCGGAACAGTGTTCTTAGCGTTGAAAAATGATAATCCTGAAGAGGAAGTGGCTTTTAAACGTATTGTTTTCAATCAGACCAATGATTCCGATATAAACAACGTTCTGTCCCAACAGTTGCAGGATAAATGGAAGAAAGCGCTCTCTCTGGATCATCCAAACCTTGTTCGCTATTTAAATGCCAAAGTTTACGATAATCAATCAGTGGCCAACCAGAAGGAAGGACTGATAGTTCTTGAATATTGTAACGGTAAGCCATAACTCAAATTATGAAGCGCTAGAGTACACAATGAGAATCAGATATTATATATATTTATCAACATTATAATTATCACATATTTATCAGCAAAGAGCAGCTTGTATTCGTTAAGCAGCCATACATTGCATAATGATCCATGTGTCAAACGGAAGAAACTTAAGGTAGTCTGCAGAACTTAGCACAAAGTCTTTTACACTGGAATTTTTTGTAGCAGGGCAAGTGATTTTCCAATTTATTGCTGTTATCCTCATTTTCATTTATATATACTTATGAGTTTTTTGTTCAGTCGACGTATGACGAATGTCAAATATATAGTGGCTAAAATAAATTAAATTAGCAGATCGCATAGTTATTTTATGATTGTGTATTAGCTGGGAGTTTGGATAATTACCTTAAAACACAACGAGAAGCCAACGTGGACCTTCCCATGTCCCTTTCCGCTGTGAAATCATGCACCAGAGACATTCTAGAAGGACTCGCATATCTCCACAAGGAACCAATTAAGATCGCCCACACGGATCTAAAGCCGGCAAACATCCTTCTAACAAAACAGAACGGTCAAATCATCGCGAAAATTGCCGATATCGACGACCACGTAGCTATCATTGCTACCGTTACCCGGTCAGAAGTAAAGAACACCAAGGGTTCTACACAATACCAGTCATGGGAAATCTTGCAAGCCAGATACGATATGGATAGAGTTGGTCGTCGAACGGACATCTGGAGTCTGGGATGCATTGTGGTCGAGATTGGACGGGGAAGTCAGCCGTTTAAACTGATTAAAATGGATAAAGAACGACCCGTTCCAACGGATTATCTGCTTGTTGGTCAGGAGTCGCCGGACCGTGTGCGGGACTTTATTGTGCAGAACGGGGTGCCGGAGATACCACGGAATGAAATTTTACAGGGATTTGTTGGGTTGGAACGGTGCTTTAAACGGAATGCTGGGGAACGGCCGAGAGCGGAAGAGCTGCTTCAGAATACTTGGTTTGCCGGTGGGCCGTGGGTTTGGCAGACTGCAGACTAATAACTTCCTTTTGAAGTTATTATATTGTTTTTTTGTGTTTCATGCAGCACTTTTTACATGCGTACTGGGCCAAGTATTGACGGTTTACTGGTTGCACCATTTCTTTGTACTAACAAGTGCAAGTTGATAACGGTGCTGTAATCAGTTAAAAGCTTATAATAGCTCGCGAAAGACTGGAATGCGTGTTTCCATCAAAATGCTTTGAACGATTCTATTAACATCCACCATTGGGTGGCTTATAACATGCTGTTTCATTATACTAGGTGGCGGTTCGGAAGATTAACTGAACCAATATGGTTTCTATATCCGAATACTAATCAGTAATATTTATGTGGAGCGTTACATTACGTGCAATAACGCCTCTAGCTCTATCTGCGGCTTAGGTTTCGGTCACAAATTTTTATTGTTTCGACGGCCCATTCATTTATCGAGCAAATCGTATGACAGTTATCGCTAATTGTCGTAATTACGTATCTGCAGTTGCCCAACGATGCATCATCGATAAGACAAGGTAACAACGGGCCAACGGCATACAATCATGCTATATGGTTGTATGTAAAAAGTTATTGGAGACATGTTAGTTAGCTGACATTTAACGGACACATCTGGAAACCATCGAAAATGATAAAAATACCGAAGACATGCGATAACCCGTAGCTAACAGGCCATCACCATAGAACAACGTTATCTCCTCATTATATTGCAGCTCCGGGTCATGGAACCATAATGGCAACAGAAGACGTTTAGCATATAACGCTTAGCTGACAACACAAACGATAAGTTGCTCGATCAACTATCAGTGACCTTTCATAGATCCGCATTTCCACGGGTAAAACAAAGCTCACATTCCTATTGTAGTAGTCCGTAGAAAAAAATCGTATCGTTGCTAAACGATTTAGGAATTTTTCGTGAACACAGTAAATTCTTGTTTTTTGGAAG
The DNA here is from genome assembly GCA_034698045.1 of Paramacrobiotus richtersi. Taxonomy (NCBI): domain Eukaryota; kingdom Metazoa; phylum Tardigrada; class Eutardigrada; order Parachela; family Macrobiotidae; genus Paramacrobiotus; species Paramacrobiotus richtersi. The sequence continues at coordinate 9,681 of JAQGAU010002543.1, forward strand.
TACTGACAATGTAACGGAACTCTTCGCCTGCATGGCCCTGCAAAGCCCCTGCTGGAACCATTTTCGAATACATAATACCTCGGTCTAACCGAGCAGCGAAGATCCTTAACCACAATCCAACTGGAATACCAGTACTTAGCAGTCAAGCGGGCCGAACATCCCAGTCAGAGTCTGTCAGACCACAGATTTCAGAAAGAAGATAGTTATACTTGACACGATACAAAAACGTTTGATCGGTGACGTTCCAAAATATTTTCACCCATTTTCGCGCGTATGTAAGTATATAGTTTGGTTTCGCTGTTTTTGTTCAGTGGCAGACAAACTAAAAAAGTGATAAACTTTAGGCGACCGCAGTCTGGTCGTTACTGGGAAAATACAAAAAAACTGAACCATTTAATTGTAGGCAGAGAAAAGGTAGTTATACTTGACATGTAACAAAAACGGTTTGCTTGTGGCATTCCAAAACAATACGATACATTTCATGATGTTCGGAACAGGGTCTTGTATCGTCACTGTCAATGTGCAAACGGTTGGTGCTGGTGGTAGTTGGCAGCGCGACCTATGTAGGTTATCTGATCGGCACTGGTAAGACTTATTATAATTATTGGAAGATTTACAAAAACATTGATCATATTGATTTTTTGCTTCTCCGATCTTAATCGACCGAAGCGAAGCGGAGGTTCTCTATACTCAGCCAAAACTGATTTCATGTTGTGTATTTGTCGGTCGGTCACGAAAGAAATTAAAACTAAATATGTATTAAATGATATTATTGTACAAATAATTAATATTAACAGAATTAAATAATATTAAACAATATTAATTGGTTTTTGTTTGTATGCTTCGGTCTCCTTAGAGCAGCCTTAAGCGAGTGCACTTACCTAGTAATATCAACCAACAACTGTAAGAACGAAAATAATATCAACCAACAACTGTAAGAACGAAAATACACGCAACCAGAAAACATATCGTATTGACACTGATCTGCGCTTCAGATTTCGGTTTTTTTTCTGCGAACAGGACACGCCATTGGGATTGCCAGATACATGTAAAAGCTGTGTGCTGAGTCTCCATCCAAAGAAAAACGCAGTGACCGTCAAATACCACATATTGGAGAGTATCGAACAAAGTGAAACGAAAAAAACCAGGTAGTGATGGGGTCCTGTGGGCAAAAATAATATGCTTTCTCTCAGACGTATATATTTTCGAAAACCGCGTCAACATGTGCATCTAGAAGACGGCATTTCTTCACGCTTTATGACTCAGATCCAAAGACAGTCCAGCAATTCAGCGTCGGGTCGTACGCCTCGGACCAGCGTGCCTCTTTAAACGATCCGTTCCTTGCGTGTCTGTTGACCCCTCGTGTGCGCGTTTGGGCGGTCAGGCCTCCGTACACAACAATCCGACCATACCGAAGTTTGGCATGGTGCTGAATCCGCGGTGCACTCAGATCGGCGATCCGTTCCCATTCAGCGTCCTCTTTCTGATTATCCGTAAGATGGGTCAAATCCAGTCGGTAACAACGATGAGCATTAGCACCAGGAGTATCCTCATCCTTCAACACCTGATGTTCATTTCCTCCGATTATGTACAAAAACGAGCCACACTGAATCATCGCACTGCCGATTCGGGACAACGGCAAACATGGAACTGGGAAGTACTGCCATTTGGCTTTCACAATGTCGTACAGGTTGAAAATGTTGGCCAAGTTTTTCTCCCATTTCTCGAACGACTGCCAGTACGAAGCAAAACAGCCAATCTTTCTCCCGTCTGTCCGTTGAATGAGGCACATGCTGTATCTACAAGTCACGAAAGTCTCTTATGAAAACAAATCTTACCTGTTTTGCTGCTCACCGTGCTAGAACGTAGAAAGTGCCAGACTATGCATAGATCATTTTAAAACAGTTTTTCCACGAAGTGCAAAAGAGCGTTTTTATTAAAAAGTCATGCGGTTGCAGACTTCTGTTAATGCCGCAAATACTGAACTTACGCAGTTGTTTACGCAGCAAATGTCTGATACATCTATTATCGTAAAACAGTTAGCATACTCAGCTTCGGAATCTCGGTCTCGGTCTATACGGTCTCCTCTATTCATATCAATCCGGTAAAATGAAGGATTACTGTCCGCCTCATCAATACAGTAAAGAAAACTTCCGACTATGATACCGTTGCTGGCACCAACTTTCTTCAGCAATTCTTTGCCTATGAATAAGAATAAATGTCCTGAAAGACTATAACGCCTTCGTTTTTTTTCCTTACCGGGAATTGCATAGTCATCGCTGCTGACCGCTCTCTTTGGCACTTGATTCGGCTTTGGGCACTGGAGGGATATCGACTGGATCAGATGTTTGGTGGAGTCATCCCACACCACTTCGGCTAAAACTTTCTGCAGCACTTGCTCCTTCTTCCGGTTTGTGGGGTCGTGATCGCACCAGGCTTTGACAGCCTGCAAACGACACAATGATAAATTTTATGCAACTAAAGTACTGCGAAAGTTGCCATGGTCAGGAAAGCGATGTCTTGTGATCCTTTCGCAGTACTGATAGCCATATTCGGAGACGTCTTGACAATTCATAAACATGTACTGCACACAGGTTAGAAGTCATGTACAACGGTGAAAAGTAAGAACTGCGGTTCGAAAGGGACGCTTATGCACGGGTGACTCCATCAACACCAAATCCGTGCTGCAGTTCGTAAAAATATCGCCGGCTGGCGATGAACCTTTACTAGTCTCCGACATTGTCTAAAGCGCGCAAGTCTTCCATGCCTTACAAACGTCCTCTTCCATTAACGGCAAGAAACCATCCTCGGACAACAATGCAACCAGTTCATCAGTAGACAGATCCAAGAACTCCTCCAACTGGCTGGCACATTCCATCTTCAGCGAAATCTCTACAAACGTCAGTGTCGTGACCTTGCCGATATCACACGCATGTCCGTAACGCCACCAGCGGAGAAGATCATCCATCGCCAACGTCGACAGCATTTCCCGGAATGCTTTCAAACACTTCTTCTCCATTTGTTCCACTTGGAAGTATTTGGACAGGCCCGACAGGGCAATATAATCCCACAAGTTTTCGGCAGTGATATTCAGTTTCACGTTCGTACCGACGAGGTAATTCAGCACGGCCAAAAAACAATCCAAATCCACATTTTCGGGAGGGACCAGAGGCACGGTTTCCAGGTTGTCGACGGCGTGGAACCTGAGGAGGGAGGAAAAATATGGCGAGGAGTCGATGAGCCGTTGTCTGTCTGCCACGATCACCGTGTCGCCGACGGACAGCTTGATTTTCTCGGGAGAGATCTTTGGCTTCTTGCACATTGGCTCTCCTGTCGCAGATCCACCTGTTGATTTCTGGAATCAGAAAAGCAGCTCGAGGTACTTACGTTTTCATGGTACGAATCAATCAACATCTACCTTTCTCCTATTCATGGCAGAATATTCCTTTGGGAACAGAAATCACCTTAGCTCGCTTTACAATCTATATCTGAGGAAATCCCGGCATCAAAATGCTGCTAGAACACGTTCTGACAGATCAGAGCATGCTTGTATAGTACTCTTCACAAAAAAAACGTGCCGTAAACGGCTTAGAAGGGAAATGGGAGTGGGCTTAGCGAAGGTACGGCAAACCGTATCATAGAAGTGTCGTGGCCCGTCGACGTACCGTATCTCAAGTTTCAAATTTTTCAAATTTTTGCTAGCAGGTATTTGTTTCAGATAGACTGAGATAGTCGCTGCTGATTCAAACACTTATCATGAAAGTCGCATTACAGTTTAGTATTACGAGTGCCGTAAATTAGAGCGGATATCTTATGTTGGGCTTCGAAAATGAGCTTTGATTCGCATTCAAACGCTGCGATCAAGTATCGTACGCATCGGGAACGCGTGCGTTTCACGTTGGACTGGACTATCGAGAATTTCAGAACGCTTCGGGATCAAACGGAATTTATGTACGGTGCTGGCATTACCATGGCCGAATTGGGGATGAAGGATGACTATGAAGGACAGTGGTGTATTCGCGTCAGACCATGTTTTAAGCGGAGCGACAATAATATGGAGAAGTTTCTGTCGCTGTTTCTGAGGCTTTCGGACGCGGATGCGGAATCCACAAACTACTCCGATGCACGAACGATTCCTGTGGAATCCAGTGCTCGGTATGAGTGATAAGGGCACATTAAAGCCAAAGGCTGGGATGTTTGTAGCTTCGAACGTTTCTCTCGCGATCCGCTCGCGCACTTATGGCTTATCTGGTTATGTGGGTCCGGTATAGAAATGGTTATCGACCGGAGCGAAGGTCTTCTATCCTCGGCTCTAACTTCACTGTAACTCTCTTCGAAATGGTCCGATATGCTTGGAATTTAACCATTATGTCCCTTATTATGATTTGTGGAGCCTAATGGTTTCAACCATACTTTAAGAACAATGACAAAGTTACTAGAATTATAACCCCTAGGAGCGAGTCTAAATTCGCCACGGGCTCGTTAGCTCGATAAAGCTTGGCTAGCAAGACACCGTTAGTAAGACCAAACAATGTATTCTTATAACGTTTTAGATTATTAACGGACTCTGCCCATCTCAGGTCATAGCGCGACAAATATTCTGCTCTTTCTAACGAAATCTTTGTAGCCCGGTTTATTGCCGTATGAATCGGGTTTTAGCGTGCGAATAGCAGAAATAATGATATTTTCTGTCGACAGTGTAACTACCGGAAACGCGAATCTGGAGATTTGGAGCCATAAAGATCTTGAAGTGACAATATTCTCATCCGCTGCCTGTAACTGGGGTTGGGGTGATGCAGTCAGCCACGACATCCTGTTCGGTTCGCAGAAGAAGCCCGGACTACTGGAAGACGACTGCATTACGGTATCATTGGATGTTGTGGTGTACAAGCCGCCTCAGAGCCGCCGGATTCCTCAGTCCGTCGGCCTGAGTGCAGCAGCGTTAGGAAACGATTACCAGGACCTGGCTACTCGTCAGCTGCAATGGTTCACTACACAGCAGCAACGCCAGTCGCCCGATCTGGACTTCACACTGCAGTCCAGCGATGGACAAGAGTTCCGCACTTCACGCTGGATTCTCGTGGCGCATTCACCCGTATTCGCGGCCATGTTGAAGACGGGCTCTATGGAGCAGATGAAAGCGCACTGTACAATGCTGGATATTGATGGCGAAACGACGGAGATCATGCTGAATTACATGTACGGCTGCAGTATGGAAAAGATCGATCATAGCAACGTGGAGAAAGTATTGGTAACGGCCGACAAGTATGCGCTGATGAACCTGCTGCACACCTGCGAAGAACAGCTGGCGAAGAATGTGACGGTGGACAAGGCGGTGCATCTGTTGATTGTGGCCAGCCAGCGCGGACTGGAGAAGCTTAAGACTGCCGCCCTGGATGTCATCCCCAAAAATATGGCAACGGTCCTGAAGAAAGCGACACCGGAGGATACCGCGCAGTTGCGGGCGGACCCGGATCTAGTGCAGACGATCATGGAGCACTGCTCCAAGAAAATGCGCCATGTCGATGAATCTTG
>JAQGAU010002544.1:0-15215 GCA_034698045.1 Paramacrobiotus richtersi
TCGTAATCTGTAAACCCACCACCTTGTATTCGTCCTGGCGAGCCTGATCGGCAATCCAGTTTGAGTGTGCTAGATCATATGTTGTAATATGTACGCCATTTGTGGAGCGAAAACACCAGATTCCTTATGTTGACAAACATGAGTACACGGCTATCGTCCATTAGTCTTCTCCTCAAACAAATCGGTACTCACTACGACTGTTCCCATTTAACGGCTGTGGCATTCCACGGCGAGAACTACTTTATACCGTCATTACAGACCTTTGAGAAGTTCGGTAAAGGCGTGAATGCCCTGCAAGATGATCTGCGAGCTGTCTGCCGCTCTGTGATCTTTCATAACGCTGCCGTGAATGTTGGCAGCCGGAGCTCAAACGCTTCGTTTGGACAATTTCAAATTAAGATAAAAGATTGCCGAATCGATTTAAGCAAGAGCAATTTGGCCGTCAGTATATGGGCCATCGTCGATGACAGCGAGATTGTACAACCGAAAGCTCGATTCCGTGCGAGGTTCGTGAATAGTCAAGAGGAAGTGGGTAGCGGTAGGCTGACTTGGGTACTACAGGTGAAGTGAGGTGAAGCTGGTACAGAGGACATTTTTGCAATTTTTTTCTTGTAGATTCTGAATCAACTGCAGCGGTTGGATCCGAATGGCGCACCAGAGTATCGGGGGAAGAAATGGCTGGCGGAAGACTTGGCTACGTTGAATGTGGACAAACTGACAACACTGGCATTGATTGCCGCTAAACCTTGGACGTGGTTAGGTGCATTGCTTGCCCGTTATGAGATCTGCATAAGCATCCTCATGTGAAATGATATCAGTTTCTTCCTTTTTGTCGCTGTTCTTCAACAATAGCACAATATGTATGAGCAGAAAATTCGGAAGAACGCATTGGTCTGGCTCAGTTTACGAACTCGTTTTGCTCTTGTATTTTGTCTTCAGGAGTTGCTACATGATTTTCTAGTTGGCTTTATCTTTGATTGATTGTGCCTTATGTTTTTAATTAAGACTCAAGCGTACTACTCTGTAGAGGTCATCAGCCATTTCGTATTCCGGACATATAAAGCATGCCGTCCGGCTAGGCTACGGTCGTCCGTCGGGCAGACGCTAACCGATAGCTGTTGCAGTATAAATTACATATGTTTGGTCAGGACTCTGTGGACTACAAGAAACACCTTCAGCTGCTGCTTCAGGGTTTCTTGAGATCCGTGTTCAGAACTGATTCGAAAAATTATGCATCTCCACAACAAATTTTTCGGTCTCATCCGTTATTGCGAACGCTTGCTTAAACAACACGTCACGTTTTATTGAGCGCACTTGACTGAATGTTCTTGGCTTTTTGTTCGTTAGTTACGCTCGAGCCCCAGTTTGCTCATCTTATTTTTTTTATTAGGGTTTTCTTTATTGTTGGGCGAACCGCGAACGCACGTAGTAAAGAAGTTTCTGCATATCTCTAGTACTCTTCGGTGACCGGCAAAATCATCCGCACGGTAAAACCGTCTGGACTCTGGAAGACGAAACTTTATCCAGTGTAAGTGTTGCGACCCCGGAGATTTTTTTCTGCGTGCAGTGAGCTAACCAGCGCCCACCGATGCCAATTTGGCACGATCGCGCCACTATTTATTTGCGACCGTTAGAGCATAAGAACGTTACCTTTTGGGATCAAAGAACTGAACAGAGGCAGTGATAAGTAGTTTAAATGATACGATGCTGCTGTAAGAGCTACAGTGTCTTCCAGCGAGAGCACCAGAGTTGGCCAACTTCCGTTTTTTTATCCAGACAGCTGTGTCGTTTGCTGCACGTCTAAGGTAGAACAAATCGCGGCGTGTGGAGTGAACGCTCTAGAAGCAGCCCACTAACAGACTGGCAACAAAATCAACAACTCGTGTTCGCATTACTTCCCCGGATGCCAGACGACCTGAACATACTCGGAAACCGGAATGCGCAGTTCTTTTTTATAAATTTAACAGCCATGGCATTTCTTTTAAATAACTATCGTTTTTACAAAAGATAATATGTTGTAAATAATGTTTGGATCGGTAATACTGGCGGCAACTAGCCCACCGATTATGCGGGTGTTATGCGTTTACCGACTTTTTCACGGTACAAAGTTAATGTTGTACTGTACATACGAAATGCGGACACAAGAAAGTACTTCCCGAATGCAATAAATTCAAGCAGCTGTACCTTTAACGATAAACAGTCTAGTCTACTGGTGTTACGGTACGGAGAGTAGATTCCCTGGTTCCGTGGAAAAATGTGTTCTAATTCGGTCAAGGTCCTTTTCATTACATACTTCTACCAGTTTTATTCCATGGTCAGCCATTTTACAAAAGATACGCGACTTGCTTGATATGGAAGTGGATGGAATATGGTCTGGCTTTGTTATAAGTTGTGGAACTTATGACTTATTGCATGATCATGACTGGCTGCTAATCGAATAGTCACAGCCCACAACCTACACAAGGGCTGCCATTGGCCACGCATTCTTCATGTAGTGAAAGTTCTACTTCTTTGTATGATACAACGGGTTAGTTTCATTTGTGGTTGAGTCGAATTTCGATTGCATTTCGGGGGATTTTAGCTTACTGCGCGCGTTTCTCTCAGTAATTATGGCAGTACCTTGTCCAAAAACAGTCTTTCGTGATGAAGTATATGGACCAATGTCTGTTAGTGTTCGAAGACAGGACGGTTTGATGCACCACGGAAAGCTGATTGGCATGGAACAGGAAGATTTCATTGTTGATTTTGACTGCGGCAAAGAAGGAGTGAAGGTTGTGCCGATTGGAGAAGTTTATCAGTTATCCCCCATGGACACCTTCGAGATTGCGAAAAACTTCAAGGAGAACGACCCGGTGGAGATACTGTTGCGTCTGCAGAAGAATGAACCATGGAAATGGTACAGCGCCACGTTTTTTGACGGTGATTTCGACAAGGGATCGTACGGTCTCGTTGGCACCGCCATAGCAGACAGCTCTCCCATGGTTCTTGTGCTGCCAGGGAAGCAGATTCGCATCCCTCCCGATAACACAGCACTGAAACGCTCCCTGATTCGCGACAGCGACAACTTTGTCTTTAATCTGCATTGTCCACTGCCGTGGGATCCGAATGTCAACGAACTGTTCCAGCGGCATTTGTCGAGCGAAATACTGGACTGTTTGGACAGCGTTCAGAGAACTCGAGTGCGTCTGGTCTGTCCATTGTGGAATGGCATAATCGCCGCTGTGAGCGCTGTAGTGCGATTGGACTGGAAGGAATTCTACAAATCCCCCCCGAACGACCAGAATGTGGTCAAATTTTCCACTGTCTTGCTGCGGTTTTGGAACTCGAGCACTACAAGAATTCTGTTAACGAGATTGAACGCACCGGTTTCGTCCATTTGTCACTTGCTGAAGCAGATCGGTAGCCGCTGCGGTTACCCCGTGTTAAGAGCCTTGGTGTTATACGGCCGGAACTCCTTTGTCCCGTCCTTCTTCAGTCTCACCGAGTTTAACAGTGGAGTGAACGCAGTGCAAGATGACCTACGAATCGTGTGCCGATGTTTGATCCCTCGTAATGCTGTCCTGAGGGTCGACAGTTACCACCCAAACTTGTTTGGAAGGTTCGAAATTCGGGTAAGAGAAGGCCGAATCGATTTGGGCAATGGCAAGCTTGCTGACAGTTTACTGGCGCTGATTGACGAGAACGAAATTACACAACTGAAAGCACGATTCCGTGAGAAATTTGTGGACGGACAACATTATAACTCGAACCGCATATCGATGGTAAGCAAAGGTTTTGTATGGCTCGCACGCACACCGCAATGGCAAAATTGGTGTGTTGTAGATTCTGAATCAACTGCAGCGGTTGGATCCTAATGGCGTAGCTGAGTATCGGGGCAAGAAATGGCTAGAGGAAGATCTCGCTGCGCTGGATGTCGATAAGCTAACGCGGCTTTTTTTAGTTGCAGCTCAGCCTTTTTTGTAGCTGTTGTTGATGCGCGATGCAACTGAGATTGCTCTGAGATGCGCTATGCGCAAAAAATCTCCATTACGGACTCATATCGTTTAGTGTCTTTTGCTGTTTTCCTTTCTCAGCATAACATAGTACTGATGAACTCTCATTCGTGTCTCAGCTTCTGCTTTTCTGTTAGGTTTTTTTGTATCCGAGGTGTTTTCGAGGGTATGTTATCTAGTTACTCTGCTTCTGTTCCGTAGCTATTCTAGCCGACTTAGCTTAAAGCTGTTACTGATAAAAATGTGCTCCATAGTAATACGTACTGGCCCGCTACACAGTATTTCAAATTGATGTGTTTCTGCGCGCTAGATTCTTTGGACTTCAACAAAATTTTTTCGCGCAACACTGACGAATGAACGGTTTGTTGTTCGTAACAGTCGCTACCATCTGCAGGAGTTTAGAAAGAGGATTTTAGAAAAACAGGTCGCTAAAAGGTGGAAGCTGTGGTAGGAGATTGGTTTCGCCGATACTTATAACAATACAGAGAATCTGCCCTTAAGTGTAGTAATCGGCAATACTACGTGACGGTTGTATCAGCCAGGAGTGCAATTGTGTCGGTTCGCACACAACCACATCTGATGCCATTCCCGCTCCTGAATGCACCAGCCGCATAGTCTCCGCCTTGGCCGAGTCGGACGGCGCTGTCACAGTCAGTGAATCGGGCAGCCAGCAGTCGGCCGGCTTCCGCTTCTGTAGTACATGCAAAGTTTAGTGTGGAGGCTACCGGTAGGTTTGTGGTTGGGAGCAAAACTTGTTTAACCACATGACTGTAAAAATTGTGGCAACGATGTTACAAACTTACAGAACGCGGGCTACAGGGGTTGTCCTGTCTGAAAGCCGGAGGATTATGGAGAAAACGGCAAAACTGTACAAATGACGGAACGTTACGATCTTTGAGCAATGGTGGCATTGAAGCAAAGCTATATCTGGAGCCCCAATTATGTCCGAAGCCGGCTGGTTTTGTTCGTGAGGACGGTAAGCGCCCCGATGGAGCTACCAGAATGAACTGGTTTCGTGGAAAACCACTCGTTTGGGATGTTACCGTTCGGGATACTGTCTGCGACACTGACGTAGGAGCCACGTCCAAAAGAGCCGGCGCAGCGGCCGAGCAAGCAGCCGAGCAGAAAAAGAATCATTATCAGTCAATTCTGGAGCGTTGCAATTTTGTGCCTCTTGCATGTGAATCATTTGGCGTTTGGTGTGTCGAGGCAGTAGCGTTATATAAAGAGATTGGTAAGAAGTTGTTCGTGAGAACTGGAGAAAGTCGCTCGACATGTTTGTTTCAGCGTTTAAGTTTGGAAATCATGCGCGGTAACGTTAATTTGATCTTAGCCACTGTCCCTTCTCGCTCTAACTGGGACAAATTCTTTGTGTAATCTGCTTTTGTTCGGTATCTAATACAACCGGGCTTATGCCAAATAAACAGACTATGGTAACAGCGTACCACAGATCGGTAGGCAGCAGGAGGTTCGCAGCGGTAGGCTGCATTAATTTTCATATTACAGGTGAGTTGAATTACTACAGTAGTCAGTACAGAAGTAATAGTTGTTACAGTGAGTTACCACAGTACAACGATGGTATAAAGGTGTGTTTTCGCAATTGTGGTGGTGTGGATTATTAATCAGCTTCAGCGGCTGGATTCGAATGGTGCGCCAGAGTATCGGGGCAAGAAATGCGGAATAGACCGCGGGCGGAAGAGATAGCTATCCTGGATGTGGACAAACTAGCAAGGTTTTCTCTGGTTGCAGCTGAACCTTGTACACTTCGACTGAGGCTATAGCATACATATGCTACTTTTTTTACGGAACGCCAGATATGCAACCCACGCCCCCAGTGCTTGAGCATTGGGGGGAATGGGCACATATCACGAGACACGTAAAAATAGTACTTCTAGCATATGCTGTGGCCTCAGTCGAAGTAGTGGCATTGTTGTTGCGCGGTTTAACTAATTAGAGCCCCAGAATTTCTGACTTGAAGTTATGTTGCATTTGAACTTTAACAGTTATCAATGAGCTAAAATAAGTCAGTTATTGAAAATTCGTTTCTGCATCTGTTGCTGTTGTTTAGCTGGTTTAAAATTGTGATATGTGGACGCGGACGTTCCGCTTATACAACCACCAGTATACAACCACCAGTAACTCGTCTTAGCTGTGGTAAACCGCGTGTGATGTGGGTGCCTTCGGCACAGAATTACTGGATTACTGGACTTCCGATGGAAGCGGATAATGCTTCTGCGAGTGCCTTCCTTTGGCGGTTGATGATGCAGTCGCCCGAATCATTGTCCGGATGGGACACGCCTTCTGTTCCGTATCGCCTTACGGGTTAACTTATTATGCTGCGAACAGTCTTGCTTACATTTTGTCGTGGTAACTCCATCTATGCAGACTCGTGTGTGACCTTTTCGTACTGTTTGTGACTACTGGACCGTGTTTGTATTTCCTTGAATAATACTACAAACTGTTTTCCCGAGTGTTTGGTTCTTTTTTACGGATATTAGAAACATTAGAGTACAGATTAAGGTGAAGAAACTACGGTTCACTGAGACAAAAATCGGCTTGCCATCCGGCTTGCCATTCCCATAGACTTTCTATGCTAACCAATAAGAGAGCATAGCTCTGCAAAGATTGACGAATTAAAACCTCTTACTCAGCCCATAAGTGTTTTGATTGGCCCAGAACTTATAATGCGGTTAAACACGCTAAATTTGCAACCTTCGCTTTTTCTGTAGCATCTAACAATTGTAAGTGTCCGCAGCTATTTGACTTTAAAATTTTGTTTTGATTGAGTTTTTAGTAACGATTTTAAAGTTGAAAATGTGCTCATGGCAAAGTGTTTAGATTGTGATTATCTACGTTTTCACACAAAAAATGCACGTAACAACATTCAGTAAACAGTTTTTACGGTCGTGGGAAAATTTCCCGGATGTAGTTCTGCCATTGTGGAAGCCTGTGTTTTATGTCCGGCTTCACACTAGAATATGGTGCAACCGTCCTTTCTGAACCCGAAAATAGTTTCAGTAGGGGCGTGACAGAAGTTGTGTTGCTTGTGGAATATTTTTACTGAGACTACTTGTAACCGTAGCTTCTTCGCGTTAAGAGAATTTCACCACCATTATCACAACACTTCCGCCATTTGCCCTATAGCGCGTTTTATGGCCGTTCCCAAATAACCAGGTTCCCTTGGTTGCCTATACAATTTGGCGCTCCTGGGTGTCTTTGAAAATTCCAGCCTTGACGTAGGAAGACAGCTTGCATCGCGAAACGCAGCTTAAGACCAGAATTTTGGACGAAGACGTTACTTCCGGATTGGAGCAGCGAAGAAGTCAATCGAAGAAACTATGCGCGTAGCAGGAGGACTCTGTTCTGTACTATCCGACCAGTGGTTATTGGCCTACCTGAATACATCGACCGCAGCGCACCAGTCGGTATCAGAATGTACCAGTCAGCAGATTTTACGATATTGGAATGTTTTTACTGATACTCTTTCTGCGTGATATTTTGACTTTTTCCATGGTGTTTTGGTGAAAGTTTTATATTTACCATTCTGTTAGTTGATCCAGTGAAAGTCTAACGGTGAAAAGCAGTTTACGGTGTAATCTGGACGGTTTTGTGTGGTGTTGTTGTGACGACGCACTACAGTGTTTATCAGTACTTTTGACCCATTTATTGTCCTCCCATTGGACCCACTCTAACTGCATCGTGTTCCTGACTTTCGAAAGATCATTTTGCATCGCAGTTTGGACGGGAAAAGTTGGATTTAAGGACTGGCCGATTTGCGAAAAGGCGAAGATTTTCGGGTTCTTCAGCACACCGCCGCTGAGTGAAAAGATCATTGGACAGGGATTCCACGGGTAGGCACAAAACCAATCGTGTTACTCACCCTAGCTCATAATACGGGCAGATGATGAACCAGATTGGGAGCCGCTGCGACTTCCCGTATTTCAAAGCAGTGGTGCTATATGGCGAGATCTTACTTACACCGGGCTTCGTCAGTCTCAGTGAGTTTAACAGTAGAGTCAACGCTGTGCAAGATGAACTGCGAACCGTGTACCGCTGTCTATTTCTGCTTGGTTGCGGTCCTAGCCGACGGTTGAATACTTAGCTTAAAGCTGTTGCTGACAAAAATGTGCTCCATAATAATACGTGCTGGCCCGCTTTACTGTATCTCAAATCGATGTGTTTCTGCGCGCTAGATCCTTCGGACTGCAGCTATATTTTTTTGGCGCACCACTGACAAACGAACCGTTTGTTTTTCGTAACAGTCAACCATCAACAGGAGTTTAGAAAGAGGATTTAAAAAAAAAGGTCGCTAAAAGTTGGAAGCTGTGGTAGGAGATTGGTTTCGCCGATACTTACGACAATACATAGAATCGGCAGGGTCTAGAACCTGGCCCTGGCCCTGGCCGGTGGCCTAGGCCCTTGGCCCAGGCCGCAGAAAATCTGGGCAGGCCGCCGGCTAAAGTCTGGCTACGGCCCCCACTAAACCTGGCCTTACAAAAACAGCAGTCCAACTGCGATAACCAGGATGGTACGGACTTTTCGCTAAAGCTGAATGCATATACAATACTGAAGTAACAGCGGACTAACGATGCGCTGTCTCAACCGAATATTGGCTGCTGTGTTGTCACAGAATGCTGACTTATACTCTACATAACATAAAGTGCTGAAATAGTTTTCACGTATAGCTTTCTAAGCAGGCGACTGGCGAGGCTTGACCTTTGCGATAATGCCACAGGCCACGCATTAATGCACCCATATTACTGTAAACGTCGTACGGCGAAAACTGAGTCGTAACTTTCGTGGAATGCATAAAAAGCGGTAACATAACCTAGTATAAACGCTGCCTCATCATCATACTTATCTCTTAACATAACCAATTTTAACTGGATATCCATTTACTAAAGTTATCGTACAAACGTGTCTATCTGAAATGTGTTAATTGGGTTCCTAATCTCTAAAAAAACCTTCATACTTTAAAAAGGATGTTTCTGTTCGTCTCACCACTGGCATCGGACGGCTCTTGCTCAAGAATCCTGTTTCTTTGGAAGCTGGAAATTGTCCTCGTAGTCTTCCTTAAATTTGCCACAGAAAAGCAAATTCTTCAGCACAAGCACCCTTAGGTCATAAATTTTCTTAGGAACCGTTTGTTATGTTTTTCTGTTGGAAAATTGTAAGGCCAGCCATCGGCTTCCGTGTGGCAGTCTCGATCATTTCCCGGTAAGGGCAAAATTATGTCTGGTTCTTACCCTATAACCATGATCAATAATCAAGCGTGGACGATCGGCAAAAACCCTGCCGCAGATGTTTTCAGCACGGTATGATCAAGACTGCCACACTAACGCCGTTGCTTTGGTACGTGCATGCTTGTAGCCTTGGCTGCCAGATGGTTAATTTCTGACTGATAAATGTGTCGGTTTGGAAAGAGGAAGTGGTGAATGGCAGAAGAATGATACTTCGACAAGTACAGCAGCTTATACCACAAAATTTACGGATCACGGGATATAGCACCATTCCCCCCAGTGCTTTTGCTGCAGAGGGAAATCATATTAACGTGGGGGGAAATGACTGTGCTGGCACAAACCCGTCTTCGCAACGCCACGCTTTTTGTGCTTCGAAAACTGTCAA
Source organism: Paramacrobiotus richtersi (assembly GCA_034698045.1). Taxonomy (NCBI): domain Eukaryota; kingdom Metazoa; phylum Tardigrada; class Eutardigrada; order Parachela; family Macrobiotidae; genus Paramacrobiotus; species Paramacrobiotus richtersi. The sequence continues at coordinate 9,618 of JAQGAU010002544.1, forward strand.
ACTGAAACACTTCCCGATTGTTTTATCCTGAGTCAATCTTGCTCAACAATGGACCAAAAGAAAGGGAAAAATTTGCTGAGTATTTTGATATCGAACAAGTCCAGTTTCATTGCCTCTGAAGGCTATTCGACGCGTTTGCGGATACCGTGCGTTTCTACGGGCGCAACTGTCAACGGTTCTGGCTCCTGCCGTAAGGATCCATGTTAAGTACAACGGCCCCGCACGTCCTTCAACTTTCCTGAATCCGTACTTACCTGGCATCAGAATACTCAGCAAATTTTTCCCTTTCTTTTGGTCCATCGTTGAGCAAGATTGGCTCAGGATAAAACAATCGGGAAGTGTTTCAGTTTGACAGTTTTCGAAGCACAAAAAGCGTGGCGTTGCGAAGACGGGTTTGTGCCAGCACAGTCATTTCCCCCCACGTTAATATGATTTCCCTCTGCAGCAAAAGCATTGGGGGGAATGGTGCTATATCCCGTGATCCGTAAATTATGTGGTATAAGCTGCTGTACTTGTCGAAGCACATAAGCACAGAATTCCTTATCTATCACAGCTGCCGGTATATAAATAATGGGCTATGTGTCATGGAATTTGCACGCTTTGCTCCCACTAAATGGGCACGATACCTATCATCCAGTGTAAAAAAGCATACATTCCTATAGTAGTACAAATGACTAATGCGCCTTGTTATTGATCTCTGTATAATCTGCAACGTTATTATGCGATTATGGCGGGTAGTGCGTATAATCGAAATAACCAACAGAATCTAGCATTCAGCCGTTGTCTGATTTTTATGCTGTGGTCTAGCAATGCAGCGTACATGCAAGTGGTTTACATTAGAATCTTCTGCCATAACAGATGCAAAGCTTGTTGGCTTTTACTCCCTATGTCTGATCAACAATAGGAACGGTAGTTGGCTAGGCCTGTGCCGAGGCATACGTAATGTTGATTGTAATTTATATCTGGAAACGTGCGACATATTACGGGATTATTTCCAAAACAAATCTGAGCTTCCACAGAGGATCTGCCATGCTATAGTAAGACAAGTCGCACAGTGCTCTTTGTCTGTTTCGGTTGATTTTATTAGAAGTTATTAACTCTGAATAATAATAGTTCAACACACTTGTTCTGTGATATTGCACAATCGAAAGTCCAGCCAAAAAAATTTGAGACACGTGTGCGATACATGGCTTATGCTGAGACACTCATTAAGTGATACGCAGCGTAACTGTAACTTTCAAGGCTAATAAAATCTGAATATATTATACTACGGTATCGGAAGTACCGTGATGGATTTAATCTCGTTTAATACGGGAGTAGCTAGCATGTTTCAATAAGAGGCTGTGCATGATCGGTGCACTGTTACTTCAGTATTGTATATGCATTCAGCTTTAGCGGAAAAGTCCGTACCATTCTCGTTATCGCAGTTGGACTGCTGTTTCTGTAAGGCCAGGTTTTGTGGGGGCCGTAGCCAGATTTTAGCCGGCGGCCTGCCCAGATTTTCTGCGGCCTGGGCCTAGGCCACCGGCCAAGGCCAGGTTTTAGACCCTGCCCATAGAATCTGCCCTTAAGTGTAGTAAGCGGCACTACTATGTGACGATTTTATCAGCCAGGAGCGCAATTGTGTTGGTCCGCACACAACAACATCTGATGCCAGGGTAGCTACATCTGCTGAAAATCGGCATTGAGTTGGTCCTTCTCTTTCGCTCGTATACACAGCTAAGTACAACACCTACTTATCATAGCAGTTCAGGACAGCTCCTGCACGGGCTTCTCAACTGCTGTAAAACATCTTCGGTCTAATCGAATCTGCAGTCCCGGAAACAAGTGTAACTGCGCACGTGCATAGCTGGTCGTTTGAAAGGTAAACCGTTGGTTCATTTTCTTGGGACATTTGGTGTTTACGTCCCAGAAGAGCGTGACAACCTGAAATCCAGAGAACGAGAAGGAACTGCTTCTTGAAATCGTGAAGAATTGGTGGAGGGGTAATGACTTGCTGCATTGACAGCAGTTTTAACTTTGCCTACTCGACGCACTGGTCTCGGTATGCTATCGTTAAGAAGGAATGTTTTGGAAATTATTGATATCGATGTTGATTAACTCGCTGGTCCAATTTCATTTCGCTCTTTTCCGTCAGCTGATACAAACAACAGGCGGGTCTGTGTCGGGTTGTGGTTAATGCAAGCCTGTACAGGCTGTACGTAATAAGTATGACACTGTACGGCGTATTTATCAAAAGGACACTATCATGCAAATTGAGGAATAATTCTGAAGAGCGGATTTGAAACCACACCTGCATGTTCCGGCTACCTTAGCTTGGCAGTTATGTATTGATCGGTATGCTCCATGAGAAAAAAAGCTTGTTTACCACGATAGCTTTACCTATGCCAAAGATGCGCTCCGTGGCATGACTGGCACCGCACAACCGGATTCTTGATTGATCGGTTTTACGCACTAACTCAATCCGAAGGTTCACGGAGTAACCATATTGTTGTTATTAAAATGATCAAAATGAACATCACTTGTCCCGAAGCATGTAATGCTCGGAAACGATAAGTGTGTATCCTAAGAATGGTAACATTGTTCACACAGCGTCTTTTCTTTGAGTCATCTGAAATGCCCCGCACATGACTGATGAATGCTGTGCGTACGCTTTACGTTTTCTACACATGTGACTAGATGTTCATTGTAGTTATGTCTGGTTATTCCTGCCCGACATTGCCACAATTTATTGTGCTGGACTTAAGACATGGAGCGGTCCGTTTTTTGATTCAGACAGCTGTATCGTTTCAGGAACTGCCAAGTCATTGCATTCTTTCACGCCCACATGGCCAGAGTCACGCTTGTGCTCAGGGTACTTGCAGTTTTACAGCTGATTCTCGGGGAACTGCTTCTCCTACTAAACGCCATTGGTAAGTCGACAAAATCGTTGGTAGGATACAGTATTAGCTAAAAAGTGTCTTTTCAGTGATTCTTGCTGTATATCCTTCGTCCCCATGCTACATGCTCGTCTTACTCAATCTGTACAACGCCTTCACACCGCTGACAATCCTGCTGTTCGGCCAGAGATGCTACGCGGTCAGCGCACTAAACAGAAAGGAGTCTGTATTATGGGGTTACCTGGTGTACCTGTCCATGTGCATTGTCGGCCTAATCTACGCTCTGAGTACGCTGTTCGGATACTATGGGAGCACTTCACCTGGATTGTTCCGGACCATCGGAGATTTCCGGTCCCTGTCGACGATTTGGAAGGACGTTGTGGAGGACACGTTCGGCAACGGAACTAGGGTCACAACGGCCGAGTCGTCGGATGTGGGTTTCCTGCGCCTGGAGTGGGACTGGTTCGCAATGGCAAAGAGAACCATCAGCAAAGTGTACACTTATACCATGTATTCTATCGTCTGTGGCGTACTGGTTGGGGTGTGTCGTGTAGCGGAATTGTGTGTGGAGGAATTTAAGGAAGACTTGGAGACGCACACAATGTTTGGCGTTGACACTGTACGGCTGATGGAACAATGTCCCGTGGTTGGTTTCCTCCTGTTCGGGGTACACTGTGTGATGTGCTTGGTATTCGACAACAGTTTCAGTCTTTTAATGGAGGTATTTGAACTTTTTAGCCTTGATCGTGTTTTTAGACACATAAGACTTCGCCTGTTGCTGACACTACAGATCAGGTTCTGATTTATACCACGAAAATAATGTGTCTTAGTCTGTCGCTGTAAGTGGTATCTCCCTTGTTGTGGTTCGTAAGTGACATCGATGGTGTTCTTGTGTATGTGGTTCTAAACCAAACAGACGTGAAGTCCTGTGTACACGGGTTGTCTGCTTTCGAAGAATAATATTATTATTAATACACAATGTTGTGTGTAACGTATGCTCTGCACTGTCAGTGAATTAAGCAGATGAGTTGCCTTCGGTCTAACGCTGAGTCCTAGTGTGAGTCTAATGTGAAAATGGTTAGAACGCCTACCATAATATTATGACCGCATGTCTGCGCACAACATGGCCGCAAGCTAAATACCATTTTCGAAAATTAGCCGCCTACGGTATATTTCAGATCGAGCTTGAAACGGGAACAGCAATGGCATTCCATGACTCTCCTTTTGTGCATTAGCACTTTACCGGAAGTGACCGGCAACTAACGAAAATTATATTATTCCTCTGACTTTCTCACTAAGCGAATTACTCGGTCTCGTACTCTTCCTTTCGAACCATCCATCTAACCGAAACGAATCAGGACTTCCTCCTGATTGGTATGTACCCTTCAAAAAAGCACTAACGGTGCTGGTACATTACGTTAAGGATCAGACTATACTCACATGTCAGAGCTGCTCTTGCAGTTAAAGTTCTTTATGGGTCTAATCTACATGTACTAGCGTGTTGGAAAATAATAACCGGGTTTCATTTTCATTCCTTGAATTAGTGGATCTGTCATCTGGGCAAAATTTGTCTGCATTTATTGCTAGTTGTATAAATGGTAAAAGACAATTCTTTATAATTTATCTCGATCACTTATTAACCATGCAAACCGCTGCGAGTGCTGCGTTTCCTTAGCACGGCACAAAGCGCAGCAAATGCATATGCAGGCTTCACTCAAACTGTACGTCATGTGCTGCTTGGATGTACCATTCGTTACTGGCAGGATGGGTCCGCACCCAGCACTCCACATTTCCTGGTCTTAACGGCAAGGTGTGCCCTACTGTCACAGACATCCTCATTTCGCAGGTGTTCTGTTCATCCGAACCGGCCGAATAAAAATCAAGATTCCATACAGATGGCGGATTAAAACCATATAACTCGCTGAGATAATGATCCGGGGGTGCTTTGACAAATGTCCCATCGTACCGCCATATGAAAAACCGGTCGGCTCCGGAACGGCAGCTGACTAGCGCCTTGCACGTGAAATCAAACTGCCAATATCGGGTGGTGATATTCTTCATTTCTCCCACGAATACATCTCTCGCCCGCAGCTTTGGTATAAGAATGTATTGCTTTTGCAAGCTGTCTATATTCGTGCCATTGTTAACGTAACATTCTACCGTTCCAGTTGCGTCCGCAGTGACGTTATGGATGAAAAAATAGCTCGTTTGTTGAGTTCTAGTATGGCTGTAGAAAAACGATTTGTTGCTCACTGGGGTGATGACCTGTGTGTCGATCACTTGGTTTTGGTGGTGCCCGATTAATTTCCCGGCAGCGTTCTTGTTCGATACTTCCCAGTCACAAGTAAAATTAGCTGTCGTTCCCTTTTCTGGTCTTGTCACACCGCTGGTTGGCTGGCTGCTGGGTTTGTTAAGTTGAGGCAGTGTAGCTACGCCGTCCTGCGTTTGCCCCAGGGCCTTTTGGATCTCGGCCGCCATCCGCTTTTCTGAAAACACAAACATCCCCAATACACCATCATGCGCTAGGAATTTGGGCGGGCGCCCGAATAGAGATCATGGAGCGGAAGTAGATATTTTGCTCCTAGAGACACGTACTGAAAGCACAATCTTCTGGGCTTTCATTCTTTACTTTTGAATATAGCATGTACTATATCTGAAACTTTGGAAAAGATCAACATGCTTCTTTTATCAAGCTTCGGGGGGGGGGGGGGGGGGGCGG
>JAQGAU010002545.1:0-15211 GCA_034698045.1 Paramacrobiotus richtersi
TCACGACGGTCCAACTACTTCTACCCTCACTAATAAGGGCCCTACTTTATGCGCCGAAGGTTGATTGTGACGGGGACGTTTCAGCCGGCTGGTTCATGCGTGGCACAGACGTATTGGCCATCGTCATCTACAAATGAACCGAACTGAACCATTCATTATGGGGTGAATAAACAAATAAAATCTACAGGCGACTGCCACCTGGTGATGGTAACGGGCCGGAAGTTCTCTCGCAAGTTTTTCGTGCACTTTTGACTTTGAGTCTTTACTGAGTTTACTCTTTGACTTGAAAGGTTTAAATTTTGCCGCGATGACTTCGTAATTGCATCGCCCATTAAATTTTATTTTTATTCATGCATCCAAGGCTAAATTTATCCGAGTTGCAGTATTTTTTTCTCTGATGCCTGCAGACTGACGATACTGACTGGAGCAATTCCGCTGGCGGATTGACTTTTGGAAAAAAACCAAAATGTTTGCAGCCGTGAGAGGTGGACGTTTCTGTGCGCACTTGAACTATCCATTTAGAAAATGTTATGTTTCTGTGCTGCCAGTGCGTAGTTTGTCTCAATCTCCGCAAACATCATCCCCAGCATCAACGGCACTGGACTGCGATTTGGCGATTGTGGGGGGTGGTATTGTCGGCGCCGCCACCGCCTATAGGATTTCTGAACTTCCTCGTTCAAAACCGCTAAAGATTTTTATTCTGGAAAAGGAGAATGCACTAGCCAAGCACCAGACTGGCAGAAATAGTGGGGTTATTCACAGTGGCATTTATTATAAACCGGGTTCACTCAAAGCCAAGATGTGCGTGCGGGGACTCGAGCTCATGTACGACTACTGTGATAAAAACCGCATTCCATACAAAAAAACTGGAAAGCTTATTGTTGCAGTGGAACAGGAGGAAGTACCGCGATTGCTCAAACTGTACGAAAACGGCAAGGCGAACGGTGTGCGCGATTTGGAAATTATTGATGAGAAAGGGATAAAAGAGCACGAACCGCACTGCAGAGGAATCAAAGCACTTCTCTCGCCTCATACAGGGATTGTCGATTATGGTCTCGTAACAAAATCCTTCGCGGACAATGTTAGTCGGAAAGGAGGAGAGGTACTACTCAACTTTGAAGTTGTGAAATTCCAATCCGCTCCCGACGAAGGAAAAGTTCTGCTTATTGCTGCGGATGGAAGAGTTGTGCACTGTAAAGGAGCTATCGTCTGTGGGGGGCTGCAATCCGACCGCCTAGCAGTTTTGTCCAACTGTCCACCTACCCCCAAAATTGTGCCATTCCGAGGAGACTATCTGCAACTTAAACCGGAAAAGCGTCATTTAGTTAAAGGAAATATCTATCCTGTTCCCGATCCTCGGTTTCCGTTTTTGGGTGTGCATTTTACACCCAGGATGGATGGCAGTTTGTGGTTAGGACCAACTGCAGTCTTCGCTATGGACAGAGAGGGTTATAACATGTTCAGTTTCCGGTTCAAAGACATGTGGGAAGCAATCACCTTTCCTGGATTTTTGAAAATGGCGATGCGATACACACGCTTTGGTCTGGGAGAGATGTGGCGTAATGCGTGTATTCCTGCACAGATTAAGCAGTTGCAGAGGTTTGTTCCCGAGATTACTACGGCGGATGTCGAACGTGCCCATTCCGGCAACCGGGCACAGGCTTTGGATAACGACGGGAATCTGGTAGATGATTTTATTATCGACACTGCGGAAGATGAGTTGGGAAAGAAAGTGATACACGTTAGAAACGCACCATCGCCGGCTGCAACTTCTTCGTTGGCCATTGCAGATCATATTGTGGATACAGTAACAAAGAAATTCGAGTTTCTTCGCTCTTGAGCTGTAGTTTATGAGTTTATGTGGATTGCCTAATCAGTTTTTCCAGTTTTTATTGGATTTTATTAATTTTATCGTGTTATATTCAAATTTTATCGAATTTTTCCATGTTACGATGTACTGACATTGTGAGCCCCAGCTACTGTGATTTTAGGTACAAGTTTACTGAAGTCGTTTTTTAATCGTTTCACAAAACAAAATAATAAAGACAATCGGTATGATGAAGTTGCAAATTGCAATCCTGGAGTACAACCTGTACAACATCATACAGTTCGCAGGCATTGAACTTTCAGGTACTGAATTTCAATGCCCAGTCAAAGACAAATTTTTCTATGAATGTAGCCTTTTTCGTGTAGTCCCGGAAGTATTCCAATCTTGTGCGTTTTCATCGGAAATTCTGGGTTCCGGTGTTGTCGGAAGGCCCGTATCCAGGGCAGGAGAATGTACTGGGTGCCGGAGTAATACTTCAAACGGCACACAAAACTGTAACCGTATCATCTCTTTATTAGGCGCTACCTGTCTTACAAATCGCCGAATAATTTTGCTGTCATCCAAGGAATATTCCAAATGTTGTCTTATTCGACCCATCGGAGTAAGGGTATCCGTATTCTTTTCGAAACAATACAGATAAACTGTAGGCGGTCGATGGACATCTGAGCTGAACTGGCTTCCATGCAGTAATCCACTGAATTCGTTCAGGAATTCGTCTGCACAAGCCGGAAGATTCATGGCGAATCGAAGGTCAGCGTTCGGATCACAACTGTAACGGTTGATCATGTCATGTCGGACAACGGTCCTAACAAACTCTCTAGCATCCAAGTTGTACGGTGTGACTTTTCCCGCGACTTTGTTCGCAGTGATGTTCTTCTGTAACCATTGGAAGGAATCCGGGTTCAAGTCGTTGGCTAAAACTGTACAGCCCTTCTTCCCGGCTGGAACAGCAAAGGGACCGATCCCGGCAAACATATCGTATAAAACAGTGTTAGGTTGTAATTCCTCCACAAGCCGTTCGTGTTCCGTGCTGAGTCGGGGATTCCAATAGACACTGCCGTAATTAACATGGAAAGTGCATCCGTTTTCTTTGGAAATGGCGATCAGGTCATTTTCTCCTGCCAGAAGTTCGTAGCTAATATTTCGAAATTCATTTTCGATGTTGGTTGATTTGTTGATGACAGTACGAATGTTAGGCGTTTTCTCCAATATTACATCACCTGAAAAACGTCATTACATTGTTACAAACCTCCCAACACAGTAGCGACCACGTGCGTTTTCGAACAAAATATGTCTGATATTTCAATGTAAAAAAAATCCGAAATCAAGTGCGATTTTATAGCGTTTAAACATTATGGTATCGACTTGCAGTTCAGAATGAAAACAGCGGCATTTACCTATAAGATGCTTGTACGGCTCATGTTCCGCTCGGAGGTTGAGATGGATGATATGTCCCACTCGAGTGAAACCGGAAACAAGCGGCGCCGAATCGCCGATAACAGCCGAAATTACATCATGTGCATCCCAATTGTCGTAATTCAAAGTTATCCTTTCTTGGCGCAATGCTTCTTTCGAAATTCCTTGGCTTTCTAAAACCATCCGATGCTTCTCTTCAAGAGAATCCCAATCAACTACCTTCTCAGGATGTAAAATGAATTTTTTCTCATTTTCGCTCGAATCAAAACTCGAACAGAATTTTCTCAATTTCAGCAGATAGGGCTTAACTGCAAGGCGAACAGATGGAATCTGAGCGGAAACTGGAGATACACATAAGCATGGAACTTGAACCTCCTTTGTAAACGCACTTTGGTCGAGCTTTTTCATGCCCAGGACGGCAGAAGGAGGCTTTATAATGGAAGTCGACATTTTTCGTCGGAGAACAATGGAAGCGCTACATCTCCGAACTGCGCTAGAGGTAGAAAAAAACAGTGAAATTTTCACGCGATAGGTTTTGAACTGTAGTAGTAAAATTCTTTGAACTTACTTCGTAAGAATCATGAGTGAAGAATTAAGATTCTGATCCTCGACTTGTATGGGTTTCCCCTAGTGTCTGCGGACAATAAACAACGTCACAACAACTGTTTTAGTCTCATTTACCTAAATAACCGAAACCGAAAACTACATACCGCCGCAAAAGTTTTGACTTCTCAGTCACTTAGCAAGATTTTTAACGTTAATTTGGAAACATGGTACGACGACTGCGCCTCCGAGAGGCAGTCACGGTACCACCACGCAGGTGTCTGAATATGCTGCTGACGTCGCCCTCAGACCGGCGGCTACAGCAAATTCGTGGCGTAAACGCAACCATCCACTAGTGGCTGTTTGGACCACGAGACGAATGCGATCTTGATTGGACCAGCTGGTTGGCTTTTTGCATTTTTATGAAAATTTAATTATGTTTTCGATTCGGATTGACGTTCCCTTAGGCCAGGGAATTTATTTTTAAGTCGTTTTTATGGACCTGCTTGTTCCAAGATCGGAGAAGCTGCTGCTTTTGAACTGACAAATTTTGCTTTACATTTCTGATTTGTATCATGGCATCGTCGACGCGCGATCGAACGGTTATTCAGGTGATCCCTTCCACTTCCGTTCCAGAACAGAATATACAGCCCGATCCAGCCCCTTCGGCGAATTCGTGGGTTCCGTCATGGTTTCATGGAAGCCCCATACGAAGTTCGCTGAAAGATAAAAGCCACAAGAAGAACATTTCGATTGGCTTTGAAGACTCAGCTGATGGGAACGAAGGACGCATAGTGCGACGTAATTTCTCCCTTGGTGCGTCCGATGCTCCAAGCAATCTAAAACTCTCACCTTCCGTATCGACGAACGACAAGCGTACTCGCCACGAGAGCGTAGTTATCCATATGGACGGCAGTGGAGATGGCGTGCAGAGTACACCAGTTACAGTAGTAGCAGAGGAGCCCATGCGCGAAGTTGGTCGTCGCAAAGCCAAAGCTGCTCCTCCCGTTCCGTCTGGCCGTGGCCCGTCTGTGCGCAGTAATTTCTCTTATGACACATTGAAGGAAAGAGCAGACGTATGGAAGAAAGAACGAAATAAAAAGCCAGGACGGAGTGCTGTATCTGAACGGGAAGAGATTCCTTTCCGGGAAATAGTGCGGGATAAATCGCGGACGTTATCAGAATTCCACACGTCAGCGGAGGAATCTCAGCGTCCGAAGATTTGCTTCACGAAAGAAGAGAGTGACAAAGTGGATGCGGATATTCTGAGATTGATGGATGCTTTACAAGAGAATCGTTATCCGTTCAACCGTGATAAGCATCTCCTGTTCAACAAACTGCGCTTGATCCGGTAGGCATGTGTCAGTTTTTCGAAAAAGAATTACGAACTCACTCGTAAACTACTAGTTACCTGTCCGAACTGAAAGTAACCTCTCGTCATTTTTTTGGTTCTACTATTTGCAGGAGAAAACAGATGGGTCTATTGTTTGCTCATAAGGAGTTGGACCATACGGGTTATTTTGACACTGACAAGCAAGAATTTGGATACGATGTGGTTGCGGATAAGCTGGGAACGATGTACAATGTGGTAGGTCTTCTGGAATGCCACAACGAGTTTGTTTCGCCGCGCTCCAGAACTTTCATTATATCACCATTAGTTTCAGTGTTTATTAGGAATAGAGAAAATCACATTAGTTTCTACGGATGAATGTTTTAATTTAATTCATGTGTTACTTCTGGATGGCGGAAACATTTGTACTATATCTCTTATAGATTGACGCAATATCGCGGGATGTTTATGAATTACGTGAACTGCTGTACTACGAACGCAAGAATCAGACCCCTCCTAACCGGCGCGGATCTGCCGATCGCCGGAGCTCCTCAGAACCGCCATCCAGGTACGGGGAAACAAGCCCATTTCGACCGACTCTGGGACGAATTCCGTCGCAGAACGAAAAAAAGACCACTACTCAATCCACACGGCGCAGGAGCGTAAAAGCCAGTAGCTCACAAAGTAACGTGCTCTCTCCAACAAAACCTATTCTGAAGCATTCTCGAAGCGATGAATCATTCAAATCAGCTAAGAGTGAGGAATCACCCTAGATGCCGCAAAACTGCTTTGGGTTGTGTGTTATGACGTTTGCTGTTTTATGATTTGTGGGTAAAAGGGCGTAAACGGTCATGCTGTTGATATCCAAGAGAAAACTGTTAATTTTACATTTTTAACACGAAATTAGTGGACAATTTCATGAAGTTCTGTGATAGTAAACTGATAATCAATACACGAAAGTTAGGATGAATGAAACCTCCAGACAACGCAGTACAAGCGTCTTGGCCTGCACATGTTGTAGCTTCTTCACAAGACCTGTTTTTTTACGACCCGACGACATAATAAAAAATTACTACAAACTTTACGCTGTTTCAAAGATTTTCGGGACCATGTTCTGCCACATCTAGAGCAACGGCTGGTTCCGGATCAGGGGGCGGTGCACGCGATACATCTTCGTCCATATTTTCGATTCCGGTATCCAGAGCAAAACCCTACAAGCAAAACCAGTTCGATTGTACGGGAGTCGTCAGATAGGAAGTATCATAACAGCCTACTGATTGCGCCGGTCTTGCCGAAGTGCGGGGTTCTTTTATAATCTCATCTACCTGAAATTAATGCAAAAAAAGCCATACAAGCTAGATGGCACATTGGCTGGATAGACTGATGCATACCAGTTTCTGCACGCTTTCATCACTGTAGACTCGAAAAGGATGATCTTTCCCGACAACAGCCACTGAAACCAATTTATTGCTCAACTCCTGATCATTGGCCAACGTATCCCGAAGCGCCCGTAAGGCGTGTCTCATCAGATCTTCCACTGACTGAGCTGTAAAATAAATCAACAGAGTTTACTCGCACGAACTGCTGAAATCCAGTATACAGTATCTACCAGTCTCTATAACAAAACAAATCGAACACTTGAAACAAAAAAAGCATCACGCTGTTTTATTCCGTGGCGTTTTTTTAGATCTGTTATGCTTACATCCGAGATATTCGTCCATGTGGCGCTCCAAGTACGTCCGAGCAGACTGTGAGCGCGCACCAATAGACATTCCTTTGCTTTCGTAATAATTAGCGGAAGGATCAATCTGAATTAAATGCGGGCCGTGATGCTATAAAGCGAAAAGTGGTTATTGTCATTTTGAATGAAAAAGATCAAAATCCAACACCACGTCGTCACTAACATCGTAGCCAACTAACAACAATCCCACGCCATACGGACGACCGGATTCCTCTTGTGTGGAGACTTGCATCTCTGGAAAAGGCAATTTATGAGGAAAATTAACAATCTTCATGTAAATAGCGCATCAGATAAATCGGGAACGGGAACATAAAACTACGCACTAAACAGTTATAGTAAGCAATAAACAGACATTACACAAAACTGTTTAGAATTACTTACTGTTGCCTAAAGTTCCCACCAGCCGACTGAGCGGCATTGGTTTTGAATATGCGTAACGATGGTTTAAGCATTCCGTCTGTAGGAAATTGCTGCAAACACATACGTTCCATTAGTCACCTCTTTAGAAACAATCGAATGTAATTACCAAATCAAAATAAAATCGTATAACTGCTTAAAATCGAGACAATGGATCCTGTCACACAGACAGATCACCACAGGCAGACGCGGTGCGGAAACCTGGAAAACGTAAAAGCTCACTTGATTGTTCGTGCATCGGCCGTGAGGCCCGCGATCCCCACGCCACAGTGATCATCGATTCCGAACAGCTTTTTTTGGTAAGACGCCAGCTCAGAAGGCACTCTCTGCAAAATGTCAATGTGAAGGTTCTTGATTCCTGATTACAAGATTCGTAACACCTCGACATACTTTAATGGCAGCTATAACGGCGTGTGTGGCATTCTTCATCCCGACTACAGCCGAACCCTGCTTAACAGCCTCCATTGCGTACTCGATCTGGTGTAAGCGGCCCTGTAGAAGAAAGTTTATGGAATCCAAACGCACAACCAACAGTCGACCCATGAAGAGCTCACCTGAGGGCTCCAGATGGTAACATCGTAGTCATACTGATTTCGAAACTACAAACAGAAAAAAGTTGAAATGCCAGAAAATATTTTACATACCATCAAGAAACGAATTTAGGCAGCTGGTTTGGCTAACGATGGTACTTGGTCCACGGAACGGGAAATGTTATGTGAAACCAAACACGAAACCCACGGACTTACCATAACTGCGAACAATGCGAAAGATCAGCAGCCAAAAAACCGTGCACGGATACTTGCAGTGGCAAAGTTTATTATTTCTGTTCTAAAAAAATATTAATTGGGTGTGATAAAGTTGATAGCAGATGTAAAACTAGGCAAACTTAAAACGACCTGCAGAAATTTTTAATTCAGAGGATTTCTAAATTCAACAAACTGCGGTGGGTGACACTGCATGTTTCGGAAGCTGTCAACTGCAAGTCTGCAAACAATCGCAACCAGGTCATGCGACCGCCGCCTGTGAGCGATTTGCTTAACGATCCGCGTAACAGTAACAAGTAACAACATTGGCCCGGCAAAATACAACTATTCTGCAAAATACAACTATTTTGAATATACAGTATCTTTCATGGGGGAATTCGTTTAAAACGAATCGATTACGTTTGGATTCGTTATTTCCCTAGACGAATGTGAAATAAAATTAGCTGCAGTTGATAATGTGTAAGCGAAACTTATGTGTACGGTATGCTCATGGAGTGCTACGTATACGGTTCTGCAACACAGGCGATCCTGTAATTGCAAACAACAGAAAGATTTGACAATATAGTATATGGCTGGGGAAAAAAACCTTGGGAATGCCGTGCAGCTGTGTCTTATGAATAAAACTGGAGATGCATCAAAGTCGCATATAAAATACATATATTTTGTTCATTTGTAAACAAAGGCATGGAACGGTTTGGGAGCCATGCATGTACGGCTGCTGTGCCATATACCGGTTCGTGTGCATGTACCGTTTTGCAGCAGATGAACACGAACCATATTTTTCTGGATCTACTTTGTTCTGCAGCGAGCGTCTGTACCCGCATCTGGCAGAAAATCGATTTCTTTGCCTTTATAAAACGTATTGGTGACGGCGATGTATCATTATTGATGGGCAAGTTCATTAAGGAACTAAGCAGTAAAAGAAAACCAGCAGTTATGTTGTTCGTAAAATCCCGGTTACGTTTAGTGGCATTATCCGAAGTCACTAGTGCGTAATTGTAGACATTGAACGAATAGTTTTGTATTTCGTAATGTTACAACAGCACAGAGTGACGTATTATCCCAGTGATTAATGAGAGGAAAGTTTTTTGATTCGCATTCTATGAAGACACCATTCAGGATTCATGCATATGCTCTCTAAACCTTGCGCCTTTGGGATAAGGGTAAGCCGGTGAACAAAAATATTACCATATTACAGGTGCAGAATTAGTTGTTTTTTGGAATATTTACCGACTACTTGTAAATTATCCGTGCAGTTACGCACATCCAACCGATTGTCAGGGAAAGAACGAGCGGTAATTTAAAACTGGAATAAACTGGATTAAATGAAGCCGGAAAGTGATAAATACTAGTTGATCGGATTATCATCACCTCACTGTACTTTCAGCTGTGCTAGAGTCGACGTTAAACTGTTAAAAGGTTCGTTTTCACTTTGTGCACTCGAATCGCATCCTTCCGAGTTAATCATTACCAAGAGTGTCGACATGACCTTTCTAAGTTTCATATTTTTTTGTTCATTCTGACTGACTGCGTGATACAATAACAGGTCTAAAGTATAAGAGATGGATGGTGTACAAACGGTTACTGCGCAAAGTCATGTGACCTTTCCAGTGGATTATTTGCATACGGCTTCTTCCGAATCCATTGATTTATCACCATCAACAAACTCTACCTTTGACATGGATAGATATATTCGGCAACATCTTGGAGATCGAATAATTCCATATGGATATTTACTCACGGTATGCATAAAAGGGAAGTATTCTTAGAATTCGGGAAAACTTGCGACAATACTACTAGTAATAACTGTAGCATGTCGTGAGAACTCGCTAGAAAAAAAGTCGGTGGCGTTATTACAATTCACATAAGCACAAAGAGCTACACACAACCAAAGCGTATAGTATAAATATGTTTTACTCAACCGAAAAGTTGTAACAACCTTGTTTGGATATTAGTGTGAACAGTGATGCCGATCCTGGCTCTCACCAGATGCTTAATGCAAAACAGTTACGACAAATGAGAGGGTTGTTTTGTTTTTTTCTAGGTGGTGTATGGCAGTTTATTTCTGTTTGGAATAGCGGGAAACCTGCTTACCATGGGATTGTTGCTCATGTGGAATCGAAATCGAAAATGGAATGGCATTGACCCTTATGTTATGAAGTAATGCATATACAGTACTTTTTCCAGAAAGTATTAGTAGCTGCATATAATACCCCACGACTGCAAAATTAATATTTAATGTGACTAGTACGTTGTATGTAGTTATAAGTTAGAAGTTATATGCTTATCATTAATTGGAAAATAGCAACGCGTACTATTTAAGACACATAACAGATCGACGTTAAGTGAACACAGCTATTAACATTTTATGACTATTATTAGTTTGATGTTTGCAAACATAAATTCAGTCATAAAGTGCGTAAGAGGGAGATTTTAAACTGCTGATATACCACACGGCAGACTTTTTCCCGGTGGACAGGCCTGTATGTCGTGCTCCTCTAACAAATACGGCAGCTGTTCCAGAAAGGGACCAGACTGCGGTGTTGTCACAACTTTATAGTTATTATTACATATTCATACGTCATGATTAGCTACTCGCAAATCTTATTTGAGGTCCCGTGCGTAAATAAAAGAGTGACGCATGCAGTTGTGTTGGACCATGCTTCATGATCTCATATGTTTGTTTGTTTATAACGTGAACCCCTAAAATACGAATGTATATGTCCATTATTTGTTCTGAGTAGTCAGCAGTGGTCACTTTTTTAAATCTGATAGCTTCCGAAATGACATTGACTTACAACAAATTTTCTGTTTTCCAGTTTGGCTTTAACAGATTTGGTCCAAACATTAGTCAGTAAGTGCTGGCCACCGTTTTGGCATCGTTTATTTTGGTTGTTTGATGTTCTTTTCTAATTTCTGGGTGATTGAATATCAGCCAACAAATTCAAAGTTTTTTAATATGTTATATATAGTGTCATCTAGAAATGCGCTCTTGTATTACGCGGAATACATCAGAATATCTAGATCTATGTTTGGATAACTTTCTTTTAACTAGGTGCCATTTCAATGTTTTACGGCTATAAGCGATTGCGATATGCGGATGACCTAATTAAAACCTGGCATAGGTTCATTCAGCAATATTTTGTCACTGTTTTTAATTTGCGGCATACGGTCACTTTGTTAACGTAAACGCACAAGTGCACCGGTAACGTTAAGTCTTCATAATTATGATGTTGAATATATATTTGCAGGTCTTCCTCTGGAAATTTACAAATACTGGAACCAGGTAAAATGGTTACTCAAACGCTACTTGAGAAAATCGACATATTACAAGTCCCATGCTGTTTATAGTATCCATGGATGTTCGGACAATTTGTATGCTCAGCGATCGCGCTACTGGCAGAGGCTGCTCTTTACTCGTCAATTTTAACTATCAGTATGTTCACAATTTCAGTGATTTAACATTAAATTTTGTGGTGTTTTCTCACAGTAAGGATGATGTTTCTGTTCTTTGATAGTTGCATTTACAGTGGAGAGATATATAGCCGTCGCATATCCGATGAAGGCATTTCAGTCTTTCCGTGGATCGCGACCTTGGAAAATAATTTCCCTGTGTTGGATAGTGGCCTTCATAAATTCCGCTCCATTCGCTTATTACCGTACGTGTGAAGTATTTTGATTTCGTGCATTTGAAATTTGCTGGTCCATCTTGCGAAAATTGTAGATAATGTTAATTATTTACAAAGTCCGGATGGTGTTAACATCCCCGAGGCATCATGGTGTGCAATACACTACAATCTGAACGCACAACTGGCTCCGCTGTTTCTATGTAAGTATATTTGCACTGTATTTATATTTATCTTTATATTGTTATTTATATTAAAATAAATTATATTAAAACATTATAATTGTACTGTATTATATAAAAATTTTACAGTATATTTAACACTTCTTTGAAAGCTGGACAGTATGGATTTACAATTTTACATACATTTTTCTTGCTTTAAAGACACATATAGACTCTTTTTTATCTGAAAACGGTGGATCTACCGATCTCATAAGAAACAAAACGATCCGCTTCTCTATTAACTGCTGTCAAATCATGTCGCATGAGTACACATAGTATTCAATACTTTCTAACTAAAAGAACCTTTTAGCGTTTGTAAGATGCGAACCAAGCACTACATATATGGCTGAATTAATAACGGTAATACAATGTTGCAGTACTAGGGCTCAACCGGCATTTTTTGTGGTTAATGTTTTAGATTCGACAATAACATTTTACGTAGTTCCGATGCTCTTGCTGATTGTTTTGCATTTGAAAATTTGGATGGTTGTCCGAAAGCGAGCTCTGTCGGCAAAGGAAGAAGAAGATGCTTTCAGTTGCACATTTACCGCTCCGGATCCGTTTGACCTTACGATTACTTTTGATCACAGTTTATCGGTCTGGTCACCAGAATCTAGTTATCCACGTGCCATTTGTCCAAAGCGACACAGCAGAATCTCGATTTCTTCAAGAACGTATGAGCAACACTGCCAAAGCAATCAGCGGCTATTTTACGGTTTGCGTAAGCACACTCATTTAATTTATTACATTAACGGATTACGAAGTCACGGTAGGTATAAAGGTATGCCCGATCTAAACGCAGAGAGGCTTGTTTTTTTACAGTTGCAATTGTGGTGAACTTTTTTTTATGCTATGGACTTTTCCATGGACAACGACTCATGTTTGCATTAGTCGACTGGAATGATAGAGAGGAATCGCGAAAAATGTTCCATATCAGCAGCATTCTGTATCCAATTTCTGGTAACAGAACAACACACGATATTTAGAAGAATGTTGAGCATAGGATAATGCTGTTGGGGTGGTACCGCACTACCATATCAGTAAACAGTACACTTATCTGTTTACATAAAATGTACGAAATGTGCGGCATGAAAATGTTTGTAGAGCTTGTTATCATACAGAATGACACTGCATGCGTGTTATAGTTATTTAAAAAAATTCAATTTACAGCATACAGCACACATTTTTACAAAAATGAAAAAGCATTTCAGTTAAACACAGTTTCATTTCTTTTCAAATAAGCTGGTAAAATACTTCAGCTAACGAACTGTACGATAATGGTTTCAGGGTTCTTGTATCACGCAAATCCGGCTCTTGATGCCATTTTGTATTCCCTGATGAGCGAAAAATTTCGCCAAATGTGCTCCAAAACCTGTGACTGCCTCCACCGTACCGGGCATCCTCATGCACGCTCAGACCGGCAGATATTCAAGACCAAGAAACTATCGAATTCTGAACTTTAAAATGATCGAGGAGTTTGTTGTAATATTAGAAGCGGAGGTCTGTAATTATAAGATATCCATGTCCCGGTCAGTATTTTGTTACAGCATAGCGCTGTGAACAGAGACAGACTGGCCATGGTGGCCTTTCCATTGCTATAATATGTTTCCAGGGGGAACTAAAGGGGGCCATTGTCCGCCCCTAAGATGCTGGTGTGTTAAAAAAAGTTTGTGACACATCCCAGAGCAGCTCACGAAAGGACGCAAATCGGTCATGGCTTTCGAAAGCCAGAAGTGTGAGTTGTGTGTTCACTGGACAGAAAACGTATACGTAGCTCAAAAGGAATAACCTCATGACTCCCACATGTGGGAGTCACCATGGCATTTTCATGCCGCTCATGGCCCTCCTTCCAACGCGAAGCTTACTGACAGTGTAAGGACAAAGCAACTATATTGTAAAATCGAGGAATTCGAACAGCGAGTGCTTGTAAGAAGAATGACCTTTACTGACGAAAAATCCACGAATTACTGTATGTGTACACACACCGGGCGGGAAGCTTCCGCATCAGAAGCATACCATTGCTTATGTTGGAAGCACACCATGAAACCAAGACGAAAAGCAGCAGTGACTCGACGTAGAACATCGAAAAATGGATACATTAGATATATAGCTGGTTTCTCCAAACCAGTACAGCAGAATCATGCATTCCGCTCTTCTGTCGATTACGTCTCTTCCGATTAGTACAGAGTACAAAGAACAGGCTGCTTTGAAAAAAATTCAAACCAAAATAGTGCATATGGAAGGCAGTCGGTATAATTAAGTAACAATACTGCAGTCACAAGCAAAATCGTTCTTCCGTTTGTTGCAAATACTTGTTCTTCGTATGCATCGTACTTGTTAGACCCTTGTATGTGTGATTGTTTTTTTACGGATGCTCATATTGGCATCCTAAATTTTCATTTCCGTGACATTTTCATTCCGTCGACATATATACTTACATACTTTCACACATTCTTTTCTTCACTGCTATATCTATGTTATTACAGAGCTGTATATACACTGATCCGTAGTTTGATGCAAATAAAAGGTGTTTTCATTCAGTCATTACTTTTACACATTAAAAAAATAATCGGGGATACAAGTCTGTGTGGAAATCTCCTGCACACTTGGACACAGCCACATACACAGGCAAGTAACTCGTGGCCAGCTTGTCTCCGTATATTATAAGTTGTTTTAGCTAATAATGTAATGCAGTTTTCAGTAAATCTGTACTGGTACATGTACATTATATATATAGTTAGCGAGTACAAATGGTAAGAATTGTTCAAGGATTTGAATCGAAAAACGTTAATTTACCATTCTGCAAATGAGAACTTCAATGGGCATGCATGTATTTATTTGTACATATATGAACGTACTGGCACTGGTTTTGTAGCGCACCAAAACAGCAGCGCTAGCATGCACACCCATACATTAATATTTGTTCGTTTAAAAAAGAACTTTCGTGGCATACTCGGAAACTGAATAGTAACAGTTTTCTGGTATCAAAGTATAGGTATTAAATTCATATAAAAAAAAACCACTTTTCTAATTATGAACCTGTAAGCTCTGTTTGTCTATTGAAATGCCACCAACCCATGAAACATAAAAGTGATAACTACTGCATAGCTGTGACGATATCAGTATCATCACTATCATGGAAGTTCTTATTACATAAACATTTAAGCATTTATCCGAGAAAATAACAACATACAAAAAAATTATTGGACGGTTTCGTGAAATAATGTTATAATCCGTGTACTTTTGCATAACGTAGCGTATCATCGATTTTAGAAGATCTACGACATATTTCCGTCGATGTATGAATGAATAGCGCTCGTACTTG